>JABANP010000059.1:0-188800 GCA_013115135.1 Perkinsus olseni
GCCAATCTAGTAACAGTAACGACAGTGCAGAACCAACAAACCACGTGACTATGTAGCACGCATACGACTGGTGGGCTCTCGCCTTCATCAACTGGTCCCCTGCTGAGGAAACATACGCCGTAGAGTCTCGTGCAGCCGAGTGAATCTGAGGGTACTATAATAAAGCCAAGAACGAGTTGTTTCTTCTGCCAGAGTTGAACGGCGATCAGAGTCTCTGACTCAGAGAAGTCTCCGCTCGCGAAATGAATAACCACTTGAGGAAGCTATCTTCATTTAACGGTTGCCTTGAATTGGAAGGATAAACTCTTACTTTGACGTTATTGAACTATTCGATTATTTACTTACTGAACTTAGTTAATAGTTCTAGCCCAAATTCTGGTAATTTCAAGACGAAGAAATCTCCTCGCTCGAGCAATGAGAATAAACAGACAAGGACGATTACTCCTCCTATTTGTTCCATCTGCTCGTCCACTTTCGTCCCCATCACCCCCACCACGTGGCTCAGCTCCTCCACTTTATGCTGTGTGGTTCTCGCCTGAAAAATGACCAACGATCGTCATATTCACGCAGTTCTTGGTGATACGTGATCGAGTTCATTGGTGTAGGTAGCCAGTAGCATCTGGCTTTCCATTTCGAGGCCAGCGTCACCGGGTCGTTCGCTGGTCAGGGAGGAGCGATCATCGAAGCTGAAAGAGGAAAAGGATCAGAATAACACAGTTCCACCGAGAGGGCGATAAACTCTGCGTCCGTCCGAGAGACGCACAATGCGCGTCACCCGTAGCGTAGACCCGAAAGGAATGCACGAGTTTCCTATCATGCGGCAAGTAACCAACACCCCAGTCCACAAATCAGACTCTTTCCAAAGATAGCGCCCTAGTCCGACTGGTTGGGTTCGCCTCAGAGACCACCATGGAAGTCCATGACCCATTTGGTATAGAGCCGATGCAAGCCAGCAACATCGTGCATGGCTTGCCAATATGTCACCCTGTATTAGGCAAAACATCGATAGGTTTCCCTTGCCCATCTTGCTCCGCTTTGGATCTCCTTAACTCTTGTAGTCGTGCTGCTTCCTTCTCCAGAGCAACTGGGTCAACCTCGTACCTGCCAGATACATCGGATTCTATTCGAAAACTTCAGAAAGCCAGAAAATTAGAAAAGCGATTTTTTTAAAATCCCGAAAATTTGAAATGTCCACTTTTCGAGATGAAAGCGGCCACAGTCTTTGCCTAAGAGGACGCCTACGGCTTCGAGGAACAGGCGCGATAGTTTTTGACACTACGTACTAAAGCTTCGTCGGAAGTTGTATACGTGGAACTTGCCACGAGTAACTCGTCTCAAGCAAACTCAATTTACCAACGTTCATTGGCCGCGGGAAATTTTCGCCGTGAATGAAATTCGGATTCCGAATTTCGGGGTGGAGGGCGCGTGTTCCGCACTGCCTTGGCGGAAAGCAGTTGCACTTCATTGAAGCTAGTGCATATCGCAAATGAACCTCAACACAAAGCTGACATGTCCTGGTGGCAGAGGGATGAAAATAGATCGCAATCTCTTCCCCACCCGGCTGTTGATGTTCATCTCAGTCAGAAAAGCTTGCTCCGGTTTGTTTGCCATCACCACAGGGCGGGATGCAGTCCGGTTCCCACTCCTGTATTCGTTTCTTCTGTGTACGGCATGCTTCGACCACGCATCGAGACAGTACAGAGTCGCGCGAACACTTTTCAATCAAACTCGCCGGAATTCTCGGCGACCCATTCCGCGATGCTCCAGTAGCGGTAGATAGTATGCTAGCGATCATCGAGTCAGTCTCTTTGTGGGTAGAACCACAAGAAGGTAGGAGGTTCAGGGAAGGTCAGATGGCGAAGGATTCGGCACCAAAGTTAGCGGTTCGGCGCCAAAACCCTGAGATTAATCCTTCGAGAAGCCGCCGGTGAGGTTTTGAGTCCAAACGTAATACCGACAAACTCATACTTATCGGTCGTCAACATGCGAAGTCATTCGCGAAGTCGGCCCCTCGATGATCGAACTGGGTCCACTGCGTAGCATCCCTTAACCTCCATAGGACCCTCGCGACTACTCCATCTCGACAGTATTGAAGACTTCCGCTTCACTTTCCGCCATTGCGGTATCCTGGTATGAGCCGGTTTGATGGCCGCCGGCGAGTCGGTTTCGCCTCACTGGCGGCTAGTCCTTGCTGGGCCTTGGAGGATCTTCGTCGGTGCATGGCCCATCAACAATGAGCGCTGCTGAATAATCATGGTACAAGCCACTGCCTCAGTGAGAGAACGGCCGCTTGAACTGTTCCAGTCTCCAGGGGGTGGTCAATGACCGATGGTCATCAACGTTCCCGTCAATAGTCGACCGCGTAGCTAGGCTCTTGTGGTCACCACTCCCGACCAACCGTTTTGCTTCCGATGCAGCCACTCAGCCTCAAGCCGGATGGCGAGCGACATTGGAGGAAGGGTTGCGAGCTAAACAGCGCTAGCAAAGTTCTCCCAGTACCAAAGTCGCCTGATCTGTAAATTTCACTAGCTTTTCCGCCACGGGCTTTCCTGATCCATTTTCCTGCAGAAAAAAGCACGGGATACGTGTTGAGCTCTCAGTAACTGCGACGCAGTAGAAGGCACGAACCCCTCAAATGCCCCCCTCGTTGACAAAGCACCGGCGGCCTGAAGCGGCTTATCTCATCGGTACTCCCGACACTACCTTTGTTCCCTCTCACTCGAGACTCTATGCTTATACATCTGCCACTGCCTCGCCTCATCATCAACTGCCTTCAATCGACCAGCAAGTATCTCCTTCACGGATCGATAGAAGGCGGGAGAGGACCTGGCAATTTCACCCAGATGCAAATTACACAGCAATCTATCCAATAGAACCATTCAGATCAAGCCTTCCAATTTACTGTCTACTCCGCCACAATGGCGGATGAGCATGTTCACTCTCTCACCAGGGTAACAGTGTGACCCCCACACCGCCGAGGGCGCACCAGTGCCAGCACCAGTGCGCCAATGGCGTCGCGTCAAAGCGAGAGCACACTCGAAAGAAACCGCGCTATTACCCCTTCAGCCTCCGGCCTTGCTCCTTCAGTAACGCACCAAGATCATCAATAGCAGTACCGGCTTTCTCTCGGGCATCGGCCGATTCATCCTTGAACCCCAACCTGGGTGTCTTCCCCGCTCGCCAGGTCGATCGATCCGTCGCCAGATTCGCTGATACCGCTGCTATCAGATCCACCGTTTTGTTCACCTGCATTAGCCACACTGTTATCTGGTCTTTCCTCTGACCAGCTCCAATTCTAGTGGTAATTTTCAGCCACGACCACTTCCATTATTCTTATCGCTATTCATGTTAAGAATTTCGCTCAGCGCAATACAGCAAACGAAGAGTGTGATACGCGACGATTCCCGGAATGCCTCCGTCGAGGTCAGAATTCTACTGAGCAATTTCTTATCAGTCATTGACCTTCTATGACCTCTCAGTTACTACCCTCACTCGAGCTTCCACTATCGTTAGGACACCGACACGTACCCCTGCTTCCCCATCAAGGAAGTACCATTACCTGCTCGTGTAGTGGGCTAGAGTCGGGCATTTCAGGAAGCGGCGATAGGCGAGTGGGGTTCCCTGTCAAGTCGCTAATATAATGCTCAAATCTTCCGGTCACTTCGACCATGATACAAGTGATAAAATAAAACTGAAAACTCGAGTCTGGACGGGAACATCGACTAGTTTTATCACCATTCTGGAAACTCCATCTAACGTGGACTACGAAAAACATTGTGCTCCCTCTTGCCTAAGCATCCGCCGTCGCTCTCATACGTACCTTCCATAGCTTTACCGATGTCAGAGGCTGTTCTTTCCCTCATCCTCCCACTCGACGAAGCTATAATCCATCAAAGCAGCATGAGTTCCCACGAAACGAAAATTGATTGAGAACTCGCAAACACGACTCTCTATGTTAGGAAAAAATTATAGTATTGTTTTGTTAGAACACCACGTCACGAAATTTCGCTCCGCCGATTAATCCGGTCGGCTTCCTCGTAGTAGCCGCTAAGGAGGTTGAGCACGGAAGACGCCAGAGATACCCCTATTATCTGGCAGAGAGGATTGGCGGAGCGAATCAGCAACGTGTAACGCCTGTCCGGCCCTCGTTAGATTGAATTCAGCGACTTTCGGGTCCCGCCGAGTCCGTAGAAAACCCCGATGATCACGGTTCATGGGCTGTATTCAGAGTGCGCTAGCCGGGCGCTGGATATGTATTACCGAATGGGTTCGTATTACGTATTATACTGATATCAGTTTATAATTAATTCGTCGATATCCATATTAATATCACGAATGCATGTACATCGCCAAAATCAATACCGTATACCCATTTCTCCCCGCACCCATCGCCTCACTACCTGTGTGCCAGTCAGCCTTGGTCGGTACAGGAATGACGTTGTGCTACCGGCGAAGGCACCGCCCAAGAGGCACGCCGGGATGGCTGAAAGAAGAGGAAGATTTTTGATTCGGGTGTCCACTATTGTCACTTCATCAGACTTTCCAGTGGAAAGTTTCCACGCCGTCCGCAATAAACTTTTACACTGCCACGCTATCATCACATTCTCGCTACTTTCACTACCACAACTTCTCCTATCACCATTTATGCCGTACAACACTATTAATGAAACGTACGAGGAATTACTATTCATATGAGTGTCATCCATCCACACTAGACTTTTACACTGTCCACACTATCGTCATATTTTTGCTACTTTTAGCACCACAACCTCTCAGCACCATTTTGGTTGTACAACACTATCGCAGAAACGTACGAGGCATTACCGTTCATATGAGTGTCATCCATAAGGGAATACCTCGAATAAAACATGAGGAACATCCACAGGCCGCCGAGGCCCGAGCACTTCGCGACGTGCACCATCCCACGACCGACAGAGAATCTGAATACAAAATCTATACCGACACGACTATCAGAGAGAACGGGAGCTCGCCGTGTGCTTGCGAGATGGACAACATACGATCGGTTCCTGCAGCTCAAAGGCTCCCAAATCCCAAGATTTGAAGAACTATTTAAAAATCACTCAGGAAAATTACCGAAAGCTTTGACGAGTCAGTCCAATAGCCACACCACGTCACGGTGTGAAGCAGTCGATGATATGCTATGGAGGGACCAACCATCCTTTCCCCACCGCGTTTTCAAAGCTTAGACTATCTTCCCATTGACTACTACCTCCCGTCCACTCGCCGGGCACATGCGACCGAAGATGCCGTGACTAGGCCGAGACACATACCAGCAGTAAGGCCTCGGAAAAGTCCTTCGCCGCTTCGCTCCGCGGGACTTCGAAGTGAGGGAGGCGAGCGAATTCGGATGACGGGACCTACGACAGAGACCATCGTTGTAGTCCGCAGCTTGCCGAGGCGAAATTATCTTCTCTCAATGAGGAATTCCCTAGGAATTTCGCTACGGTTGTGGTGAAGACCACAACCGAAAAGATAAGTGCATTCCGTTTAGCCGTAAAACTCCAGTACCAAACCATCCGTTACATATCATAACGATACCATCATCATCGTAAATGATATGACTCCAATGATATTGGTATAATGATTATGACAAAAATCAAAATCGAAAATGAAAATTTTCCGCTATTTTCAACGAAAAAACTTTTGTTTCGTCTGCTCTTAGGCGCAATGCAATACCACAAAGAATTCAAAGACTCAGCTCGAAACAAGCCATCTCGTAAACCCGGCGTCGCAGATTTTCCACTGTACTCGTGTCCGGTGACCAGGTTGCCGGGGCTCGTTACCTCACCGAAGAATTAATTGGAGATTGACGGATATGAGGTGGGAATACTCTGACCTATACTACCGTTCTTACCCTTCCGATCAGCCTCCTCTCGTACACGCTTCTCTTCAGCCGATTCCCACCCTAAGAATGGCATAGATCGGAAATGCCATAACTGAAAGTGCAAAACAATCCACAAAAATACGACGGAGCGATGCGATGTCTGGCGCAAGATTACCGCAGTGTGAATAGTAAACCTTCACTAGTAAACCTTCATAAACTACTTTCTTTGGTTGTGTTTAGTCTCATCGGTCGCCGCTGACGGCGCGGCGATGAGTTCACGCCCGTAAAGCCTGGCACTAAGTTTTGAGTCGGTGCTGGAGAAGTATTCATGGTCAAGCCACATGCGTCGCGTTACAGTGGTTAGTATCCATAACTTACGGCGAGGATTCACTATCGCGGACGATCGGAAATTATGAACGCCGCTGAGCAGTGAGGATCTTTCTGTTTGCAGTGCAGCAGCCCATGGCAGCTCGGCGGTGCATCCCCAGCCGCGTTCGCGCATTCACAAGCGTAGTTGATCGTCGGATAAGTGCCGAAAGTATCTTGGAAGCGTATGCTAGCTCTCGGTGGCCGGACGGAAGAGGTACCGGCTCGGTTCATCACTTAGTGTGAGAGGGTTTAGATCGCCTACTCGTCTCGAGGCGAGTCGCTTTGGGAAACTAATTCTGAGACCCAGGATCGATTCTGGAACCAATTTCACGAGCAAAAATCAGTCCCACCTTTTTCATCAATTTCTCGCTGCTGAGGCACGTCAGTCTGCCGGTCGTAAAAACTCATTCTGAAACTTACAGTCGGTTTTTGAATTGATTTTCGCACGGAAAATTCAGTGCCGGAATCACTCTGATTGAGAGAGCAAGCGAGGTCTGATGAGGATGGATTCTTGCGTCGCGAGAATCTTTGCTCAAGATGAGTACAATTTCGCTGAGAGATGAGATGGTCGGTGTTGGAGATGTTCAGTATATTGATGCCGGTCCCAGAAAAGATTTTCGAATGCCATTTTACGCGTGAAAATAGTAGCCGAGTCGATTCTGAGATTCGACGCCCCTGCCCTCACCACAGGTGTCGTACCATGTGGCCAGCCTCATGGAGTTGGCTAAGAGCCGAGACAGGGTCGCCATGGACGACCCTAGATTTCTCTCGATGGTAGTAGCCCCGCCCTCCTGTTCTTGAAGGCACTTGGTCTCTCTCAGCTGGCTCAAGTCGCTCGGCACCGCACCTCATTCACCACTCAAATGCTGTGCGGTGTGGTGGAGGCTCTCGGCAGGCTTGGACGCTCCGACCTACTCTCGGATACTTACACCACGGTAGCACGGGCGTCGCTACTGTGCTACGCGAATCCTTAGCGCCGGTGTTTCCCTTGACTTTTGGACGCTTTTATTTGGTGAAGAACAGGCGCAGTGTCTGTGACCCGGATACCGCGCCTGTCACCATGCAGGTGGACCGCCTGTTACTATATACCGTAAAGACTCTGTGTGATGCATTGAACTCATTGTGGATAGCTCCCGACGTCCAGTTACCACATTTTGGGCTCTCGTTCGCTCGGTAATTCTCGCATCGAAGTCCAGAGACGACTCAGCTTGGTTGCGTGTAGTAACAGTACCGTGAAAAACAGGGTTGACATGTCGTTCGGCCTCAGTCTCGCGGCCTCCTTCAGTTGATACTCTCGTCGTTGGAGTACCTTGGATCAGATGTGCTCACCGTAGTGGCCAAGACGTGAGTCACCCCTCAGCGTCCCCGCTGGCGTCAGTGTGACTGCATAGATACGCTATGCACAACATTCAAGGTGAGGGCGCACAAAAGATATTCGTCGTGCTGGATCAGCGTCTTCAAGAGGAGCGAAACACGTAAGTCTTGTCGACAGTAGACGTTGCGTGAGCGTACCTCCCTGTGCAGTGAATGATGTGAAAGCGAGGGAAGAACGGTGCTATTGGGGGCTATTAGGATGAGGGGTGTATCTTCATTCCGTAGAATCGTTGAGATGGAGACAGCGTGACGTCGTGCGCACTAGATTTGACAGATTAGCCCTACCAGCTGGCGGCCCGCATTCGCGCCGAGTCAGCGCATGGTTCCTCTTCACTTGGCCTTTCACCTCCTTTTGTTGCATTCCGAAGTTAGAACTGAGCACAGCCGACTACAAGGGGCTCTTCAGCAGTAGCGTGTTGCTAAGGTTCGATCTTCTGTCCTTTATACGGAGCCTAGGAACGGCTCCACGAGGATATCGACGATGATGGGCTGATCAGAATCGTTCGTTACTTATTGGCCCAGCAGGTTCACTCTGGTCGATCTGTGCACTGCCATTTTGTCCTCGGAGATTTACCGAGAGAGGAACCCCTCTAACACGCGGAGGACGCTCGACTACACCGCCATACTACCTGACCTCGTTGCGGCTAAAGAGAGACTCTCTACGCCAGAGTTGGCAGATGCACTCCGGGCGTTCAGCATCGCATGTCGCCGCCAGCCCGAGGAACGCGATGGCGGAATTCGGGACTTGGTGAGTTGGCAGCGCCGTGGGGTCTTGTAGGGCGCAATCAGGAGAAATGTGGTATATTAGTGGTGAATCATTAGTATGATAGGAGTTTGCTGAAGGGTAGACTGTGTGTAGTTCAATAGTACATAGCTCGTCCTGATTCAAATCTTAGTATATGGTATAGCAGGCCTGCGGGCTGATCGCCATCTGATCGGTGTTGGTGTGAGCCGGGTCTCGCGGAATGGACTTCAGCATGATTCAACTTCGGACGGATCGATAGGGAAATATCATTCATAGCGTCACATGCATCTTGTTGGTGGTGCTGAAAATGCGCCATAACCAATGTGTTCGTTATCGCCTTGTGTGGATGGACAAGGGCAGTTAAGTGATCGTTAGCGAAGCGTTGTACTCAGGCAGATGCTTTGCTGGCCTCTGAGGAGCCCCCGCCGCAGCTGGCATCGAGCGTAACGTCTCTGTTGGATCTCGACCTTCCAGACCATGCGCATCGACTCTTGCGGAGGCATCTTACCACGGCGGATGTAGGCAGGGTAGGGGCCATCGTTCCAGTGATGACGACGAGAACATCGTGGGCAAGCTTTCATTGGCTGGTTCTTCTTAAGTAGTGCTATCGATCAAACTTCAATCGCCAAGAGGATGATTGATCGTCGAAGAAAAATATCTTGATACGAAAAATCTGAAGATTCTCAGCTCTATGAAGCAAGGGCGTGCTTCGGATCGGTAACGAACGCTGTTGGATTCGAGCCAGCATCTGCAAGCCCGCCATATCTGTCGCGACTCCGTAGCGTAGTCGTCTTAGGAGGGTATCAGTTGTACGCTAGCGGTCTGTGTGCTATGGACAACTACAATGCTTCAAATGATCTTGAAACATTAGTTACGTCGGGGGCAAGTTACGAGGTGAAATGAATAGGGATATTTTCTAGTGCCGCACTGGATACAACTCCAAAGTATCGCTTTATGATCTATCCTGATTCGCTTGGCAGGAGTCGCCGGGAAAGAGGCACTCTGCCAGGGAGGCAGTGGGCTTGATACGAGTGATGACAAGATTGCATAAAAGCCGGGAAGCAGAGACGAGGAAGTGGTGGCAGCCGACGGTTGATGCCCTCTACCTCGATGTGGTAAGTCAGGTTCCGCAGAGCAGTCTCCCATGGGCTGCCATGGCTTGGTGTTGGCTTCCTCGGGAGTGAATGGATGGCGTTGAATATAGGTGCATATCTTACATCACTGATGCTATTATGCAATACAGGCCTTCATAGTGTTATTACTGCTCGGTGATTAGTTAATTTTGTATATATATCCTTCGGTGTGACATATTTTATGGTTTATGGCATCAACACTAGAGGTTTATGTAGTACTGTATTGTAGGGATCCGTAGATAAGGAAACAGTAAAGTTTACTGTCAATTTCATTATGTAGCTGACGATGGATGTGGTGGATATTTTCAGATAGCAGGATTGGTGGACCTGGACACCACTCAGTCTTTGCACCTCTTGCGAGCAATAGCCCAAGGCCGAGTCTCGAGAGTGTGTCCGAGTAAGGAGTTGAAGAAAGAAGTTATACCCTTGCTGATGACAGAGGTCCTCAGAGAGATCAGTAGGTTCTTTGCTGTATTCTAAGCCCTTTCGAAAGATGTGTTTCGTGGGTGTTATCTGAAATCCGACGATTTAAGCGTCGCTGGAGCCCCAAGCGACCGCCAGGTCTCCCCGGCTTCATTGTGGCATCTGCGAGAGGTGTATTTTATGGTCTTTTTTATATGCATATTACAGCGTTCCAGTCGAGACGTGGCGGCTTTCCTAGGAAACGCATTGAGGGCTGGTTCACGAATGCTGGTCTTCAGAAGCGGATTGTCATCGTCTGCTCGTGTCACCTCAGGGAGTCTACCCCCGAGTACAGTTGCCTTCGCATTGCGTTGCTGTGTGAAGTTGCAGTACTGGGATTCCGATTTCTTGGCGGGAGCCTCGAAGGTCTTCCTGGACAGGATGGAAGAGTACCTCGGGGGCCTCTCGGGGAGAGTGCGTAGTCGTGTATCTTTTGGAGGTGTGTTGGGCCATGCTGAGTATCATGGTCTCCGCCGTTGGGATAGTCTCGTTCTTTCCGGCATATAATTTTGGGTATGCAGGGTCCACCAATGAGGGGCCTCGTCCCTGCTAGTTCCTTGACCCTGTATAATACGCTGGTGCAGTCGAGTGGTATGAGAGTTTTCGAGTAGTACCAGCTGCTCCTATCAGTTAGGCCCAAACTCTCCGTAGTTGGTGAGAACTCGAAAAGTCGTAAGATATTTTCCCCACAAATTCTTAGCACACATGACTTGACATCGCGCCTCAAACTGCCAACTTTTTACTGGGGAAGTATACAGTATGTTGCCATCGATGGCCTTTTTTCGTATCACTCTCCATGGTGAATCGGGAATAACTTCTTCGAAGCCGTTTAAGAAACTTCGCAGGAGGGGTCATTACTTCGTTGCCGTTCTAGCAAGGAAGTCCAATGCTCCGTCATGAGCGGGTGGCGGAGAATGATGAATATGAGTGTTACGAGAACATGTGCATACAAAATACAAGTATGCTGGTTTGAGAGTTCTGCCCTGCCATCAGATACCCGTCTAGAGCACTTGCATCATGTCTTTGGGCACTTACCAAAGCTGGCCTGGACTCCAAGGAAGTTGCCGAGAAGGCGGTTCTCTGTGCCAGGGATCGAGTGATGGAGATGACCCCTCAAGACGCTACCACCATCACTTGGACCATGGTAACCTTTCTGTGTTTTCCTAGGAGTAACGGGCATGCAATCTGTCCCTGCGAATATGGTGCGTCGACTGGAATTGGTCGACCAAACTGTGATATCATCGGCTTCCGTCGTATCTTTTCTATGGCCACCTCGGTAACTCCTCGAAGGTGGCTCCTGGGTTGTTTACGACCCATTGCGACATGTACCGCCACGCCGCTGGTCGGCTATTCTCGCTTGATTCCAGGCTCGGGCGAGGTTCCGAGCGGATGCTCTGAAGTACCTGACGCCAATGCTGTCGCGTGCACTGCGAGAAGAGAGGATGAATGCGAGGGATAAGGCGATGCTCTTGTGGACAATAGCAGAGTGGGTCTATGATGAATCTCCATAAAGCTAACCTGGGCAAATTTTTCGCTCTTGTCGATATTCTTGGCTGAACGGGTGTGCGTGATCACAACTCTCCGCCTCACCCAGATTCCTCCCAGTGTCCCAGTGTCGATTTGATGTGGTTATTTATTCACCCTAGTCGAGTAGTGGAATATTTTTCCGGGCTGCGACAGCTTGTTCTTCCCAGGCACAGTTCCGATGGTCTCCTCGAGGACCCACCCCTCGAGGACCTCTCTACGCTAGCTGAGGGTATCACGAGGGATCTCCAGGCCTCGCTCATCAGTGACAGCTTCACCAACGCTGATATCATAGTTTTGCTCCTATCGTAAGCTCGACATGCGGTAACTAGGTGACATAGATCATCTATGATAGATGGACAGGTATTCGAGGCTCGCTCAGTGCGGTCGGAGTCCGGAGGACGCCAAAACAGCGATACTGTCCCTACACAGAGCACTGTACGGTGGAACGCATGTCTGACCTTTTCCTTCATGTCGGCGAGGGATGGAAATTCTGCGTTTTGGGCAGTGTGACTCTGCTGTTGTTCATGCTTTGTGGTTGCGCTATCTTCGACGCCTCGATGATGGCTGAGATGCTTTAGCCCTTCGTCATCAGTATTCACTCCGGCAAGGAGCGAATACCCTCTGCCCTCCTTAGCTCTGCACTAAGTCCCCGGTGCCTACAACGCGCCTAGAACGCATATTTAGTGTGTTCGATTCTGCTAGCCCAAGCCTGAAAAAGCGCATAACTTATCGAGTACGCATGATTTTACACCCAAACATTGTAGAGGTGAAATGTAAAAGATCGTTGGCAACATATTGACAAGAGTACTTTGCGTGTTTTTCGCGATTTTCGGTATGAACGGTATTTAAGTTGGCATTCAAGACGTGTTTCAGGGCTCTCTGTCAGGTATGGCCGTGTGAATTCTCTGGACCTTTCAAGTCTGTGTTTTGCATGGTTCCTCATAGCCGTTTCTGAGTTCTCCGACCCAGCTCTGCAAGGACCTATAGCGCTCGCCACGGCCCAGAAGGTGGCATTCACTTCCCGAGCGATAAGCGGGCTATTGGTCGCTTGTTGCGTTCAGATGTCACGCCCGGGGATAACAGCGAGTCCACAGGATGCTGCCAACGCTATTTTAGCACTGCAGAAGTCCTCAGGTGAGCTATCGCGGCTCGTGGATGCGCCGGATGATGGTTTTTGTTAGGGATTGATGATATTGAGAAATTAATAAGAGAGCCACTGCGAACGGCATGCATGAAGGCAATCGTAGATGAGCCCCGGAAAGGGAGAGATGAAGGCATGACTCTCAACGCGTCAAAGGGAATCATCGCTCCGAGGTCGTGAAGCCTCTCAGATGCTCGGGCTAATCACCTGCTGACCCTAGCGATGGCGGGTCCGGAGGCTCTCAGACTCGGCTCCGAGGAAGTCGATAGAATAGTGTCAGCTCTGACGGACTGCGCCCCGGGGTTCTCACAGCAACAACAGGTCAGGTAGGCTGGCAGACTTCGTACTGGCCGTGCTGGATTAATGCTTCGCAGCAGATGCTTGATGAGTCTGGCGAAGCTCTTGAAGCGGCACGGGAAGAGTAAGGAGAACGAGCTCTTAGCGGCCATAGTTAAAGTAGGGAAAGGGTGCTCACGAAAAGAGGATCTTCGAACTATGATGGAGATTTTAGAGGCCCGTTCGTCGCGTCAGGAAGTTGTTGCGACCGGCGCCGTGCTCAGGTACAGGACGCATTGCTGCTGACTGCATCGAACTCGCGGCCGAAGGGTAGCTACTGATTTGAACTATAATCACTATTCTGCTGAGGTTAGGTTCGGACCTCCTCGCTATGTGCTGGTCCCAGCTCAAACTTACTCAGTATCTCACCCGCACTGGCGGTTCTCTTAGCCAAGGCAATCGGAAGTAGTAGGCCAGTAGAACCAGTGAGGCGGCTACCCTTCCCCACGAGCAGGTTCCTCAGCCGACTTCGTCGTACGATGCATCATGCCGTTGAGCAGAGGAGAATACCGTGGCCAGAGCTGTGCGAGAACATCCAGGTTCGTCGCTCGAGCTCGTAGTCTCCCGAAATTCTCCCTTCCCCTCTCTGAACGACATTGTATGCTTCCAATGAGCGAACCACGCACCCAATAATCGTACCGATGAGGTGCGACAGTGAACGAGGATTTTACTATCGTTCATGTATCGAACATAACAGATCGTAACGTTGTAATTCAGCAATGACTGACACGTTATGCAGCTAACGCTAGAAGGACAACGGATCCGTACGCAAAGACAAATAGTCGACTCTCATCAGCCAGCCCCCTGAACGACTCGCTACTTCGTGCCGGGACCATTGTTGCTTGCAGTTACTGCATAGCGCCGGAGTGTTTGATAGCCTGTCTTACGAGGCTAAGTCTGAATTATGGAGGTCTGCATCGTATCGCCAGAAGAAAGGTGTGCCGAGGCCGGAGAGAAGGGACGCTTCGCTCGGAGCTGGCGTGGTGAGCTAGACGTCATTTATGCCACTGTGATGCTATCGACTGTTCAATATAGGATCCTCGGAGTGGTTTGAAGGGGTTACATAAGAAGTTCCGGACACCGGCAGCTACGAAGTATACTCGCTTATTGGCACGCCTGCCTTGTCTATCGGCTCTGTTTGTTTCCGGAAACGGAGACTGACTACTTCTCATCAGGCACGCGTATTTCCAGATCTCCGAGAACAAGTTGGTAGAGGAGAAGACGGAGCCGGAGGAGGAGGAACTGTTCGATAAGGTCTGTGTTAACCATGTTGCTGGATGAGTTCAATACCGTCTTTTCCGATTCTCCGCCGTATTATTCCATCAACCGCTCAGGACCGAATATACGGCGGTATGCAGCCTTCGAGGAAGATCCCTGCCCAATCCTTCATAGAACAAGTCCGACGACTGAAGGAACAAGAAGGTCGCAACGCTGGATGAAAAGCTTTCACTTCATGTCTCTTGGTCTTTCAACTGAATAATGACAGCAGCCGTTTCTAGAAACATGTTTCTGGGCCTCGTATCAGGACAGAGTTTCACTAGTTGCCGAGACTGAGTGCGGCGAGAGATCGAAACAATTGGTAGCCGGAGGCACAGCATTCAGTTTACAAAGTGCACAATCGCACTGTGCAATAGTGATGTCGGCTCGGCTGTTTCCAGTCTCATGCCTCTTCGAGGATCCAAATCTGATGACCTGGTTTTCCTTCGTCACACCTTGCTACCGACTTTGTTTCTGTGAACCCAATCGTCAATTGTCATTCCAGCATTGCCCAAAACCCACGCGACAACAGCAGGATATCGAAGGCTGCCCTATCTCGGAGGTCTTGTTCACTGGGCCAGGTAACCGGAACGGTGCGCAATACACGGTTCCAATAGGCGAGGTTTGGGGTATTGACGCGTGAATAATGTAACGCAAGAGAGGCTCGTTAGTCGAGGGAGTACAATGTAGAGACACAGAACCGCTCGACACTGGCGGGCGGGCGACGTGGAACATGGTCCGAAAGACGCTGTCTACGTCTAAGCCGGCATAGAGGTTACAGTCTACTGTACTGCTACGCAAATAGGATCAGCATCTCAGAGTAGGTATGAACCTGTTCTCGGGGGCTTTGCCCGAGAACGCTGGTCAAGTCAACTGTGATCTTCGTCTGCTTTAGATTCGGCGAGTAAACTAGCGAATTGGGCAGCAGAAAGATCATCAGGCACCGTAAGGTATCACGTAAGCTCTATACACTAGCGTCGGTAGACGCAATGGGAGCTGCTAGACTGCCTAGATCGGCTACAGAAAGATCAAGTCTTGAGATGAGATGACAAATAGGTATGGTGAACTCGACTAAGTTATTATAACCAGAACAGCCTACAAAATTGATCGCGAAGTACAGACTGAAGTGAGAATGATACTCTCTTTGCCGTGAGGCTAGCTATACCTTACCACTGGTACGAGCACCGCACCACGAGCCTCGTTGGGCGGCCACAAGACAATGTGATGATCTAAATGAAGATGACTGATTCACTTTGTGTAGAGTTTAGGGAGCATCGAGTAGAGCATCCGGGCGGTGCCGTCAGGGCCATCAGCACCGTTAGGGCCATCAGCACCGTTAGGGCCATCAACGCCGTCGGAGCCATCAGCACCGTTAGGGCCATCAACGCCGTCGGAGCCATCAGCACCGTTAAGGCCATCAACGCGGTCAGGGACATCAACGCGGTCAGGGCCATCAACGCGTTCAGGGCCATCAACGGCGTCGGAGCCATCAGCACCGTTAGGGCCATCAACGCGGTCAGGGCCATCAACGCGGTCAGGGCCATCAGCGCCATCAGCGCCGTCAGCGCCATCAGCGCCATTATCGATACCGTCGCCGCCATCATCGCCGTCGGCGCCGTTTACACTGCCTCCTACGCCGCCATCACCGCCGGCGCCGCCGGTTGTACTGCCGCCGTCGCCACCATCACCGCCGGCACCGCCGGTTGTACTGCCACCATCGCCACCATCGCCACCGAGGCCGCCAACATCATTGCCACCGTCGCCACCATCGCCACCGAAGCCGCCAACATCATTGCCACCGGCGCCACCATCACCGCCGTCGCCGCCAATATCATTGCCACCATTGCCACCATCGCCGCCGTCGCCGCCAATATCATTGCCACCCTTGCCACCCCTACCACCGTTGCCGCCAACGTCATCGCCACCATCGCCACCATCACCGCCGTCGCCGCCGTCATCACTCCCACCGTCGCCGCCATCACCGCCGAGGCCGCCAAGAGTGCCGTCGCCACCATCGCCACCGTCACCGCCGCGGCCGCCTTCCGTATCCCCTCCTTTGCCGCCTGTACCGCCTCGGCCGCCACCATTGTCGCCACCCTTGCCGCCGTCGCCGCCATCGCCGCCGTCATTATCGCCACCGTCGCCGCCATCACCGCCGTCGCCGCCATCACGGTCGCCACCTGTGCCACCGTTGCCGCCATTACCGCCGTTACCGCCTCCAGGACCATTACCACCGTTGCCGCCATTACCGCCGTTACCGCCTCCAGGACCATTACCACCGTTGCCGCCGGCTCCGCCGTTACCGCCCCGGAGGCGACGGAGAAGACGTCTTGACAAGGATTCCTCGGCAGCGCGAGCTGAAGCGCTGACGACCGAGTCGTCGAGACGTAGGAACCGCCAACTCCCATCGGCATCCTCTAGGATTTGTAAGTTGAACCGTTCCGCATCGGTTGCCTCTGTATCATTGTGCTGGATGACAACGGCCACAAGAATGATGCGCAGTACTGTAGCAACGTGGAAGGACTTCATGGTCGTACAAGAGCCTCGTAGAAAATGAATCGAACTTCAGAAAGTCAGCTCAACAGTTGCAATTCAAGCGCAGCTCAATTCAACATGCTCGACACTAGTAGTGTGAGCTAATAGACAACACTCACCCTTATTAGTGTCGCACTAATGAGGGTGAGTGTTGTCTGGAGTTCCCCTCAGCAGAAGGAAGATCGTAAATGGCCCTAGCGACATTGTGAAAACCTTACAAGTGCTCGGCTGGTTTATAGCTGAGTAATGATCGATCACGTCCCGCCAGCTCGCACGCAAGCGCTCGGTGACACCAAGTTTTCATCACAAGCTACAGTACAGCGATTCGATTCAATCATGGAGCTTCCGTGGCTCTAACGAGGAAAAATTAGGAAACTTGCCGCAACACAACGCAGCGATCGAGAGGGGCACGTACGGGTCAAACTGGGTGTATTATACACCGTGTATAGAGAGGGTGGCGCTCTCGGAGAACCGGACCACAGCGGTGAGACAATCCGTTACTCTATTTACCGCGCATTCAATGCGTCGCGCTGAACTGCGTGCAATAGGAAAGCTTCAGCCGATCTTCCTTGTCGCTCGTCATGCTCCCGTTAGAGTGTTTTGGCTCCGTTCGGCCCAGTATGGCGAGGCCTCTCAGCTGCGATTGCTCAATATCTTGACTGTGTGTGCATCGACCCCGTTCGGCAAATCAGTATTGACAACACTGGTCCTTATTGTCTTTCCGCACTTAGGAGACAGTCTATGGTGCGTAGTAAAGGCATAAGCGTAGCTTATGTGCGCATGCGTCGGATAATCGATTTGAAAGTTTCACAGGCTTTAGTTAGGCATTGTTTCTTTCAAAACAGAAGCATACTGAGTGTGCCAGTGTGAGACTATCTTCCTCCCTCACCAACTACTAGTTGGCAACTAGTGCAAGAGGTCCAGGATGGCTAACATACATGCCCGGCCAGTCTGTTTGGTAGGGATTGGCCCCTTTGTGCGTGCGTGCCGGCTCATCTTCTCTGCTTGCGTGCTACCGTGCGAGCATAGGATGTATTGTTCGTAATGGCTCTCGAGAAGCGAGTGTCGCTACCTCTGAAGTCCGCGGCCATCTCGGCTCGAGACCTCTGAGCTGCCATACCTCAATAACTTTACTCATTGTCTTCCCGCCTGGGGGGGGACAGAAGGCGCGCGGGAGAGGCCTAAGCGTAGCTTATGACCTAAGCTCATCGAGTGCTGCTCTTCCGTCAGGTGCGTGCGCCTGTGTCAAAGCATCAACGCGCAGTGGCCGTTGCTGATTCTGATTTCGTACTCCGTGAAACCTCTGAGTGTGAGGAGAGGGAGTGGGGCGTTATTATAATATCATGGGTGTACAATTTACTATGTTATATATAGTTATTTATTTAATATAAATCCATGTAGTGCTGTATTGATAAATATAACAAGGGTACGAAGCGGGCGCTTCGTGAGGAACTTTTTGGGGTGCCAGTGATTGATTACTGGGAACTAAATATCGGTGAGACTCACAACTCAAAGACATAAATCAACACTCTTGAGAAGAGGGCCAAAATGGAGTGTTGAAGATGAGGATCTACTGAGATGGAGGAGACTCGTGAGTGCCTACGGCCTCTCCCAGTCGCGCCATTTCAGCTCTGGCCCTGCACGACGTGGAGATCAAATCTCCCGTGAGACTGCCTATGATATGCAAGCCATCAAGGGATTTTGCCCTCGACAGGGCAACATAAACGAGGCCCGGAGTCGGCGGCACCTTCGCTGTCCCCGGCTGTCTAAGCCTTAGACTCTAAGGTCGACTGCCACCGTCGAAAGGCTTTTCCCTGCGCATTGTGAATGGTACAACCAAATCCAAGGACGAGAGGCAGTTGGAGTCTCGTAACCGTCTTGCCACGCACCATGAACTTAACGCTGAGTGGTGATACTTGCACAGTCTGGTCGGAGTCGTCAAGGGCAATGCTCACGTACATGACATCGGAACTCAAGCATTCAACTGTTGTTTGAGCATCATACCGGCGTTTTGTCAAGATCTTCACGAGTGTACCAGTTGCCCCGTTAACAATGCCTCTTTCAATGTCAACATTGCGTACGATCATTATCCTGCAGCCAGTCTTCAAAGTCAGGACCTCCCGGACACCACCCGCTTGAACATCCGTGACCGTGATGCCAGGAGTAGTTTTAGCCACTATTTCGTATGCCACTCTACGGGTTTTGCTTAACATTTCCGTATTATATGCGTCACAAGCCGCGTTAGTCCGGAAGAGTCGTAGACAATCAGGTGGAGCTGAGTTGACAACCCGCGAACGGAAAAGACGAAGATCATCTTCGGTTGACTCTCCGAGACGCAAACGATCCAGAGCCTCAGCGAACCCTGATCCACTTTGCTGCCGGCATTATCTCTCGGAGCTCGCGAATTTCGAAAAGGTCTTTCCACAAATGAACGGCCAACTGTTTCATACCAGCCGACCCTCTGAGTTGTCCGTAAACTGGCGTCTGCATGACCGGAGGAAGCTGGAACATATCGCCGACGCATATCACATTCACGCCACCGAACCAATCCTCACAGTCCCGAATCTGTTGCAGACGTTGGTGCACGGCCACCAGCCCTGGATAGCCAAGCATAGATACCTCGTCGATGATGAGGAACTCGACTCCCAGAAAGGACTCTCTGACTTCTTCCAGCTTCGCCTGTGAAAGAGGCTCCATATTCTGGTAGGTCCCGACTGTAAGCGGTAAATGGAAAGTAGTATGAAGTGTGGCCCCCTGGATCGCAAATGCTGCACAGCCGGTCGTTGCTGTGACGAGACAGCCAACTCTTTTCGGGAAATCCATGAGATGCAACTCCCTCTGAACAAGGTTCCTTATCACATGTATAATAAAACTCTTACCGACCCCCGCCCCTCCTGTCAAGAACCATTGTATCGGCTTGGGTCGTGCTGCTATTCCCTCAGTAGCAGCATAGATATTCCGTGCTTGCTGTCGAACTTCGTCGAGTATTCGAGCTTGATCTTCGTTAAACTTCTCAAGAAGAGCAGTGAAAGCCTCGTCAGTAATGATGAACTTGTGTTGATCGACGTCGACTACTACGTTGGCCCCGCCTTCAGAATCGTACACGTCCCGGCCGATATCAACTTGATCCTGATAAGCCTCATCGCGGTTGCGTTCAGAGGTGTCCTCCTCCGAGGAGGAAGACACTGGGTCCATGTGATTCTATTTGCGCTAGAATTGACTCTCGGTTGGTATTGAATAGGTGAAGAATGGCGTCAGTGTCGTCCGATGGAGGGATGTCGGTGGGGTTCCTCCAAGGGTGGTAAAGGACTAGGAAGCTGACCTTGCGAGAGATTTCCGCTTCCGGGGATAGATAAGGTCCACTTGGCCTGTAAGTCCTTAAAACCGCAGACTCTGCGGCGCAGAGGTTGTGCGCTCCCGGAAGTTCACATTACCACAACGAATCGCGGAATCGCTTGACGGCCTTCCCTTCTGAGAACGATCGTATCCGGTAACAAAGTCGGCGAGCGTTAAGGATTCCACATCAGTAGGACGACGCTGGTACTACCAGTCTGGTAGTTCTCTAGGATGCCGTCAGCAAAGATATTTTCTGTGGCGAGCGCGCTGTGATAATGTGCAGCTCTGTCAGTCTTTCCTCTACTCATGATCCAACCACCGTCCTTCAACACAAGATACTTCAGCTGTATTGTGTAGATTCTAGCTATTACCATTCATTCATCATTACTAATCGAGTGATATAAACTGATGAGTCAATGCCGATCTGTGATTGCATCTTTGATTTGTTAGCTTATTTACTCCCACTCGTATTATTAATATTTACAATAATATGTCTCAATCATCAGGGCTTGGTGTTGAGGTGGCTTCTGGAGAGGCTAAATCTACCACACTTCAGAGTCTTCAGGTAATTCTGAGAGGACCGCCTTTGGCTTCAGAAAGCGGAATCGTTTGCCATCCTCCGCCGGATGGGTGGAGGGAACGAACTTGACCACAACACTGAGGTCTTTCAAGCTCATTGAGTTGCCCCCCAGTTGGTAGCACCCGAGGCTGAGGATCCCTCGCGGGCGAGGTCGACCAACGAGAGAGGCTCTATTTCATCACTGTGATGACATCACACTGGTGCGGCCTAGCGAAACTAGCGCTTTGGGCCGGCCTCTATGTATGTGCGTTCACGCATACCGATGTCGTGGAACTCTGCGCCCTGGCCTGTGGGGCCCAGTTACAAGTTGGAACTGGGCGACGCACCGAATCTAGCCTAGACTCATGTCACGAATTGGTTATTAGCGATCGGCCACCTCCGGCTACTGAGGCAGTGTCTCAGAGGCGCCTATCGGGACATCGCCGCACAGGAGTTGGCACACAGCATGAGTGGCGTGTCACTTCCTCGCCTCGGTAGTCAAGGAATTGTGGTTGGGTAAGCCTTCGACCGTGCCGAATTGGATCACTCTGGGAAACTTACTGACGCATCCCGCATCTTCAGGGGACAGTCGCTGTCCCCTCAGCGCTGATGTCTTGGAGAAGGTCACTCCCACAGGTGCTCTTTCAACGGTTACTCAGGCCAGTGGCATTGGCCCGGTGCGGGATCCCCTGGGGACCATCTGAGGCCCACTCTGTATCGTAAGTTTTCGGGAACGTTTCGCTTCCTTGGGGCAAACCGAGCTCGGAAGTAAGATCAGATGATTATCGGGTCGCCGCCTACGCATAGCGGTCCTAGCTAAGCATACGTGCTCTCGCGCTATGGAATCTTGTCCAAATCATCAGTTCTGAGTAGCTCTCGCTTGTTGGTTGTTTCAGGCGAATCGCTCTCTAACCGATTGATCAAACTGCTAGTAGTACTAGCCTGGTATGAATCGCAATTCTCAGGTCACTCTTTCCCCCACAGGCTCTTTCTAGTCTAGAAATTCTAGACAGCAACTCCACTCTCCCTTAATGGTTAGCCTCTTCTCGACTTGGCTTCTGCTCATTCAAATTCTGGTAATCGCGACTGCCCGACTCCGTATCCGTCATGGTAGCTTCGTCTACGATGCGGGAAACTATCTTTTAGCACTCGATGTTGACAAGGACGGTAATGTCGTATTGAGTGCCGAGGTGCACGGCAGGCGACCCTCGCGTAGCCGGCCATTCCCTCTCATAGGGGGAACTACAAAGTTCTCCTCTCTAGCTTTCTCTCTGGTCACTAACTATACCGTCGACGCCTCCCCTTCTATCTTCTCTCGCTGGTATCGTCCAATCCGTCGCCAACTCCCGGGAGCTCGTATCCGCAGAGGAGATCTGATCAACCTCGGTTTCGCCGACTCCGGATTGACCTACACTCGCTTTCAAGGACGAGAAGTCGTCTTCACGTGGAAGCCCCACACTCTTGTCCCGGGATTATTCGTATATCGCAATCCCACCGGCGACCAGTTGCAGGTGGGCTGTCGCGTTCACGCCGACATGAGCCTGGATATTAACGTTAGTTGTCACGGGCTTGATGGTGTGCGGCGCACTGTGCGCGCAAGCCTGAACTTGGCTCGAGTTCCGGAGTCGCCCGCTCGTCCCTTCGTGGAGTACTCCTACTCGAGAGACTTTGATGACCCCTCCATAATCTTCAAAAACGAACTGAGGAATACTTGCCGCGAAGTGAGAGACCTCCTCAATTCAGTCACTTTCGGGGACGAGAACACCCTCTATGTGCCTATAGTCCTACCAGGCTCAGTATTCTTGCCTCTTGATAGGGTTGTTAGTTAGGCTCGATCCAACACTCATCTAGTGAGTGGTAATTTTTCAGCGGAACAAGATTTTGTAGTCAACATTGAGTGGCATTACGCTGAGAGCAATGGGGCTTCTATCACTATCAAGTTTGCTGGCCCGAGCCCGTGCGGGGCGGCTTGCGCTGACGCCTGTCTGTACTACCGTCGGATAGCCCCAATTTTTTCTGTCATATTTTCGTATTTCATCCTCAGTCAGTGCACATGCCGTTCCGTCGTTTTCCATCTTCTTCTCAAATCCCTGCTCCGACGACAACGAGTGTGCCGCTGTACCGAAAGTGATGAATGAACGGCCGCGCAGGTTAGGGTGAGATCATCCTACTGCAACCCGCTACAGGAGCTCGGCCATATTTAGCTGAGGATAGCTTGGATGTTTGTAATTTCTCAGGTAGATCTCAGCAGCACCAGGCCTACTCTGAGGTGGCTACTCATAGCCAGGCCTCTCGCCTCTATCCTGCTCTGTCTGTGCAAGGCATGGACACGTTCTGTAAGCCGTCGGATAGAGGGCACGCATGGCTCAGTCAGTCAATCCCTATTTCTGCATCGAAGCCCGCTCCTCGAGTGGCCGCTGCGCAGTACGCGGCTTCCGTCAGCAGTTGACCCTTTCTTGCGTTCTACGAGTGCATCACTCAAATCTTTCGCGCTACTGTGGCATCGGTATATGCCGTGTTAGCGTACTTTACGAAAGGCGGAGCTCACTCGGAGCCTAGGAAACTTGCTGCGGCAGCGACGCTGCCAGACGAAGCATCCGAATGCGCAAATCATTGCTGAAGATTTTTTGCTACACTTCCTTCAGGATTTGACGTTGATAATCCTCTATGACCAAAACTAAGCCGTTCAGTATCAGAGAGAAGGCTGAGTTCAATCAGTACTGGTATTCTCGCAAGACCATCGGAAGTCTTGTGGATGAACTACTACACCTACAGCAGCGTCTGAAGCCGGATTGGCCCCTACGTGTTGCCTGCCTGTCGACACCCAGTGTCTACTTCACCTTAACAGCCGCACCGGAAATCTCAGAAAAGCTTGAATGCTGGCTTTTAGACTTCGACCCGCATCTCCTGCGGGGAGAGAGGTGTGTGAAGTTCGACTACCGCGAGCCCAGGGATGTGCCGGTCGTTCTGTGCCACACTTTCGACTGCGTCTTGATCGATCCCCCCTTCATAACAAAAGAAGTTTGGGAGAATTATGCGATAACGGCGAAGTTGTTAGCTGCAAGTGGCGGCCACTTCATTGGCTCGAGCGTCCGCGAGAACGGCGAGCTTTTACGCAGACTACTTGGAATGAGATCTGTACCTTTTCAGCCATTTATCCCTAACCTCGTGTATCAGTATGAATTCTTCACCAACTACCCTCCGGAGGGCCCATTTAGGCATGTCAACAGTGAGGTGTAGCATGGCGATGATGCGAGAATGATTCCAGTATGAATCACGGGGTCCATGTTCTGGGATGGGGTTATTTGGCTCTGCACTAGAAATATAGAGTTAGCTTGTGACCACCTCTCAGGCGTTGGACAGAACGCGGTCCATCGCTATAGAGTGGCTCCCACGGCGCGCATTCGCATGTCGAACAAATAATGGAAGGTGTCAGCCGGGAAGTGACTCCAAGTTGATCCATTTGTTGGAGATGAAAAATTCGCTTCAGCTTGGCGACCTCAAGGACTATCCTCCATCCAGACGACTGGCACTCCTATAAAATGCGAGAATTAGGTTCTTGGTTCGTAATGGTACCCACCCGGATTCCGTGTCCCGGAATGCTAAGTTGCAGCGTGTTGAGGAACTCTCAATACCGTTGATGGTACGAAGCCTTCGTAACGAAGGATTTAGGCTATCAATCAACCGTTAGGCAACCGTTCCAGCTACCGATTTAGCGTTTATGTGCCTCAGCTCCAGAGCTCGAAGTCAACGAACGACGGTGTAAGGATGTCACCCGCCAGGCCGCTCGAAGCAGCTGATAAGGGGGTTCAAAACCACCCTACTGGGGGCTGCATATTGCTGCATGCACTGGCAGTGTCGGTGCTTGGCCCCAGACACGGGCGCGTTCCATTCGAAAATATTACACTAGAAATCAGTGCCTGAATGGAGTATCTGATCCCCAACAGTATCGGATCATTCACCGCCGGTCTGTGTGATTGTGCAGGCCAACAACTATGGAACCTTAACAACTAATGAACATCTTTATCAGTGCTGTTGACAGTAGAGTCGCAGGATTTCACTAACCACTCAGCGCTCGGTGACGGTCTGCCTCGCGCGGAGACAGACCGTGCCCTCGCCAACGGGATGGTTCTCTATCTACACGTATAACAATAAGGGACGGCAAGTTCGACAAATCGTTCTGGATCGGCCAGGTGGCCAGCTCGGACACGTGGGTACTGTCTTGAATGAGCATTCCGGGAGACACAGTGGAGTTCACTGGCTGGATCCAAAAACACTGGTAAGCTGCGCGTGCGTGCGGCTAGCGCCACCCATAACTGGTTCTCATGATGGGGCGCCAGAGGCGGGAGCTCGATTCACGCAGCGGTGTGACTCATCCATTTGGACGTCAGTGGGGCAATCTCCTCGACAACAGCGTTGTCATAACGATGTGTCTTCTCTTCTTCGGCCTCCTCTTGGTCTTCCTCGTGAAAGCTGAGGACGTTGCATTCATCACCTCGGAGTCGCTACTCAAGTAGGTTTCTCGACGGAGCACGACGCCATTCAATACTATCATTCAATCCCTTTAGGTTGACCAACCTGACAGTCGCAGCCTACCCCACTCCTACCGGAAGTGAGCTTCGCTGCCGCTCGCCAGTATACTGCTGGTGGTGAGTTTCGCTTCCGCTCCTCTCCCCACTGCAGGCTCATACAAGAAACCAACTGGCCTGTGCTATTACACGCCACCACAAGTCTACGGTTGCTCCTGCTACGACTCGGTGCCCGTTGTGTTAACCTCTGTAAGAGGATGGTACTCACAGTGAAGGCTGCGAATTTTCACAGTACCTCTGCGTAGATGCTTCGTTGTCTCAGGCGGGGACTCCTATAGACGCTGTCTGTGCTCCCGCTTGCACCTATGCTGCCGATTGCCCCTATGGCCCGCCTGGGACTTTCCCGGCGTGTAAGAAGGGAGTATGCTTCCTCAGCTGCGAGAAGGTGAGCCCATCTGAGGTCCCTCACTACCAAGGACCACCTGTGCTGGAAGAACTCGATGAGCATCGTGTACGCGTCGAAGGTTAAACGATACTCACTTTGCCGTTCAGGATTACACCTGTCCATGGCCGGGAAGATGCGAAGCTACCACCGACTCAGGCGATCTGTGCTTCTTCCCACAATGGGCCGGGCAGTGACCCACTCAGAGAGCTCCCGAAGCCCGGCGAGTCTTGACCGCGATGAGCTGTTGAGACTACAAGCCAAAGCGGGGATCTACTCTCCGTGTTTGGTTGAAATCCTATCTCTACCTGGTAGAGTCTACTATTTCAAATGCTCCATTTGATATTCCGAACTTCTCCACATCACTCTTTCATTTGTCGATTGCTTGGGCACCTTTATTATCTCTGGCGTCTTTCATTACTTGACGAAGGAGAAGAATCAAATGAGTGTCCGTAATTCTGCCGGTAGCCTTGCTTGATAGGGTCACTTTCTACGTACGATGAGGGGGCCTTGGTTAGGAGGTTCGAGTACTATTTTCCAGCCGGTCTCCCGCCGGTAACTGGCTCTCCTTCTCTCCGCAAGAGTCTCAACGAGGCTGCCCGCGGTCTGTCAAGAGTCTCAGGCTGGACCTCCCAGTTGCTCCACAAGCGGAGGAGCGTCGACGATGTGTCAATGCTCGTCGGCTCGCGGTTCTCCGATGAGTAACTGAGCGAGAAAGGCCCGATTGATACCAGAAGCATAGATGAACCCGTGGATACTGCCAGCTCACGAAATGCTCGTCACCCCGCCCGTAGTCGTTGTCTTCTATGCCTACTTATAGTAGGCTACTACGCTCGGGTCAGCTTTGAAGACTCCAAAGCATGAGCATGAGCTACGCTTATGTTATCGGGTAACCCATCAGCATGTGCAGTGCGTTCGACGGGCTGAATCGTAGTTTTTGGTATCAGGCCGATTCCGTCGACATCATAGCAGCTGCTCATTCTCGTGGGAACCCTTAGCTAATCCGTATGTCCGGCGGCTACCGCTGCCTTGAGACTTTCGTGCGCAATGCAAACCCCGTTCACAAACATCATCGTGATAAACTCTATGTCATTCTTGCGGAAGTGATATCTCATTTTCTCTTATATGCTGATAAGGAGCGATCTATACTCTTAAAGGGCACGATAAATCCTGATCTCGCCTTGCTCCGTCGCATAGATGCGAAATTTGCCTGCATCCGGCCCATGCGTAATCTCTGCTCTGGTGGCCTCGGGATGGCCGTTAGTCGGGAAGATCTCTTCGAGTGAGAGTTCCCGAAAGGGAGAGGCCGGTCGAGAGAGTGACTCGAGAGTTATCCTGTCGTCAGCGTTTCTCTTTCGGCTCAGTGATGGGGATTCCCTCCGTGCTTGACTGGAAGCCTGAGGAGCTCCGCGTTGACCAGCCTTCCTGGTTAGCGGTGGGGCCTCGACCCAGGGGTCGGTGGTTGTCGATCTCGAACTGCCTGGCCGGTAGCCTCCAATCGCACCATAGTGAAGAAGGTGAAGTAGGAGTCATCGCATCCGGAGGGTGACCTCTTCCCGTTGTGAAAGCCCAGCGATACGGTATTGTCTTTGTTCTGGCATATGAGGTGTTGCCGACCCTGGCGTTCAAGAAATCTGTAGGGAAGGCCTTGTTTACCTCCTTCATCTGCTTGGCGGGGTTCAAGGCTAGGGACATCAGGGGGCGAGCCGCCATCCTCCAACAGCTTCTCATGAGCTCCTCACTGATCGGGTTGAATCTCCGAGAGCTTCTCAGCGCTAAGATATTTTGAACCGGGTAGCAGATGCCAGCTCGATCAGTGAAGTTGAACGCGACAACGCGCGTCGTTTCATAGGTTCCCTTCTCGATAGTAACCCGCAGATCTTTGAGGTCGGTTGTCTTCCTTTTATCCGAGTCAACGATCTTGTAGTGACCCGGTTCTAACAGAGGTGGTGTGGGGTAGTTGACCGTGGCGGCGACAAGGGAGAGCAGTGCAGGCTCCGCGAGCATAGCCAGAAAGGTGTTAAAGATGACGCCAGGCATGGAGTAGCTTCGTGGAAAACTGCAGTCACAACTAGGAAGGCTGGAAATCGGGATGAGACACCGCTCGTTTCGCTCGTCTTCAATCGATTCCGCTCAGTCGAGCGGCATCCACTGGTGCTCAAAAGTTTTGAGTCAAAACGTCTACCCTCAGCGCGGGCTCAAGGCAAATCTTGGCCGTCTTCCGGCTGAAGATCGACGACTTCGTCCAATGACTCCTTTCTAACGACACGCCAGCGGATCTGTTCTCGGCATTCAGAATCTCAATTTGAGATGGCATCCGCGCATCGTCCGCGTGCACCCGTCTGCAGAGTCGAGGGCCTCCTTTCCGAAGGCTCCTGGTTTTTGGAAGCGATTCGATGCTCTCCGTGTCCGATAGCGTTCACTAATTACGAGCAAGGATGGCGGATCACCGTGGAGATTAGATCATCCGCATGAAATACATACCCGACAGCGGCGGCTGTCACGGCGCCGGTGTCTCCCATCAACAAGCGCAACAAACTAGGAAAAAGACTTTTAGGCATGGCTACACCTGGAGGACGCCTTGGGCATAATAATCGTGAGCTTGATGCCGCCGTCTTCCTCAGCAAACAAGACCAAGTACAGCCACGGAATATGCCCAATTTGCAGATGGTGCATGCGTACAGCAGGCTCCACCGATAAGGGCGCCACTGTGAGCGTCACGACTGAATTGCCATTTTGCTCATCAACTTCACGACGGAAAGTGATGCTTCACACTTGTCCTGCTCGGTTGAAGTGGACATTCTTAAACAATGATTCGCATCCTCGTCAAGCTACTCATCATGTTTTACGTTCATGCTGAGAGCCACGTGCATATCCTTTCGGACCGCTTCAATGAGTCGTTCTGAATTCGTTCTTCAGGCTGGCGGATTCAGCTGTCGGAGGTCATCCCTCGCTACTAGCAGGTAAGCGCTACTTCCCCTCCCCGGCCCTATGTTGTGGCCTTTGCCTACCCCTGTTGTAGGGCCTTACGAGAAGCCGACGGGCCACTGCTTCTATGACCCGCCTGATTTAAACGCTCACGGCTGCTTCTGTAACACCTCTAAACCAATCCAGATCGTCGAGGTGAGTTGTTCATTTCTCGAAGCTGGCCCATGAGCATTAGCACCTTCTTCAGGACAAGAGTACTGTCGACGCTGTCTGTGCGCCAACGCCTTGTTCTGAATCAATCGAGTGCCCAGCGGGTCCTCGCGGCTCTCATCCGGTGTGCGCTCTCGGGAGTTGCTTTCTCAGCTGTCACAAAGTAATTTTCCCCATCTAGTCGCTCTATACCATCTTTTCCGATAATCGCCGTCTCGCCTCGTTGACTCTAACGCGGTAGTCGAAGCGCATGATGAGGATGATTCGGTATATCCGTTCTCCTTCAGAATGACGACTGTCCTGAGCGTGGCGCATGCAAATTCATCCACAAGATGGGGTTATGCTTCTTCCCATCATAGAATGGGGAATGCCTTTTTCAGAACAGCTTACCAGCGCAGCGGTGGGACTGAACAGCGGCGAGCCATCAGCGGTCAAGTTTGATGCGACTTTTCAGAACCATCGTACTCCTTCCTCTACAGGGAGAGTCTGCAATTTTTTTAACGTTTTATCATAGCATTTACCTTTTTACATTCATCCGACTTAAGTCCTCATAGTTTCCTATTATATTCAACTCGAGCGATAAGTTGTTTTTATTAACCTTACCATAGCTATTACCGAACTTAATTTCTCACTATGCTTGATATTAGGCTCAAGATATGGTATTCATGAGGTTTCCTCTCGCCTTTCGTGTTCCCTGACCTTGAAGTTTGAGTGATCTCATAATAACCGTTGTCGCAAAGGTCGCGACTTAAGAGTCGACTGTCGCTAGCTCTTATTCGAGAGAGCGGGGAGAAGAGCTGTGTGCACGCTCCAGGGTTCCCTCGATCTTGTTTCAATGCGTATCGCTCACCTCCTACCGCTCCTCTGCACTTGTCTTTCTGATGACAGCATTGCAGATTCCGAGGCGTAAGCTTGATGAGACTGACGCTCATAAGTCCACATCCTTCCGCTCTGCAGGTCCGCCGAGTTCAGCGCTGCTGGTTACCCTGTGCCGGTCGGTGGTAAGCTTTTTGCCTGACTGATGGAAGCGATCATGTCTCGTTGTCTTAGGGGCCTATCAAAAACCCGTCGGCCTCTGCACCGGGTTTTACTATCAGATCAGTGGTTGCTACTGCGACTACATGTCGGAGCCCGTCACCTTCACTAACGTAAATCTCACATAAGATGGAGCCGTCAATCATTTGGTTGCTTCAGGCTGGGTATTCGGTCGGAGCTATCTGTGCTCCGAAGTACTGTTCATCACAATTCGACTGCCCTGCTGGCCCTCATGGTACAGTTCAAGTGTGCGCCAAAGGAAAATGCCACTTGGGCTGCCACAAGGTGAGCACTGGCCTGCCCTCGAGGCGTTCGAGACTCACGATTGATTTCAGGATTACAACTGTCCTTGGCCAGCCCGCTGCGAGCATACACTTGAGCTCGGCGATGTTTGCTTCTACCCGCAGTGGCAAGACTGAAGATCACCCGTCCTTACCGTTCATTCCTCGTGACGAGGGCTCCGTCAACTTCCGCAAATGGGAGCCTCAGAGTTCTCTAATACCTGTTTTTCCAGCAATGCTGTCTAACAGGTCCATGAGGTGTTTTCGATACCTTTTCCCATCCACGACCATCGCCGGCAGGCTCTATTACACTGCCGAGTGTTTCTGGGACTCTTGGCAAGCTCCAGAGGATATCTCGTCCCTGGCAGGCATGCTATTTTTCCTCCAGATTTATTTTAGCTTCTCTCCATCCGTGCTCACAGCCTTCGGTTAGAGTACACTCAATGGTTTCTGCTGCTTGCTCCTCGCTTTTCTCTCCCTAGGTCTCAGCACCCCGTCGCCGAGTGCAGATACCTCCTACAAAGGACGGATCCTCACGTGCAGGTTTTTTCTCCATCACCATGTTCCGGCTCATCGCACTAGCTTCGGTTATGATCGAAACTGCCATTGTTTTCGCCCTATGGCCTACTGAGTAATCACCCCCTTGTCTTAACTCCGACTATACTTCTTTCTTAAGTTACGTTCCGTACCCTTCCTGGAAGATAGGCTGGCGCGATGGATGTGAGTGGGCTGGCTGCTATTCTCTCTTGTATGACCGATATCTCAGCTGACTATCGCCAGCCGAAAGGCCTATGTACCTACGTTAACGGCGTTGCAACAGGCTGCTACTGCAAGAAGAACAGCACTGAGCCAGTTGTGCACCTGAATGTGAGTTCACAATGCCCCGCCAACGCTGTGAAGGTTGTCCCGCTCCGGTGCTGGGAGCCTGCTGATGGTTAAACGCTCGAAGGCACTTACTCCCACGCTCGATATACTTTGTTTACTCGTAGCCCTTGATTGGAACAGCGGAGCGCGACAAATGATAATGTGGAAATGGTTCAGTTGTCTCTCGAACTTTTTCTCGTTCAGGCCGGCTATGCTACAGGAGCAGTTTGTGCCCCAAAGCGATCGCTCCTCTGTCCATCCACCCCGGGTCTTCTCGACCACTCGGTGCTCGCTGACGGCCGTTGTTATACTAGTTGTTCTGGAGTAGGAACACAAAATCGGGGCTTTTCGCATTTGTGTATCTCGTTTCAGAGCAGGAAGTGCCCCTGGCCGAGTAGATGTGAGCTTGTTGCCGTCCTCGGAGAAGTCTGCTTCTATCCACAGTGGATCAAGTGATTCTACTCCGGACACCCAGACGTTCCTCCATGAGGATACTCTTGTACGGAGATCTGATATCTCAGACTCTAGTACATATCGTTTTCTACACTCTGCCTTGCAACACCGGCAGGCTAGCTCATTGGACTGCCAAGAGCTCTCGATGTGCCCGTTGCTCGTTTACTCCGACGCACGAGGCCGTATTTCGCTTTTAACTTCGACAAACGGATTTCTTGGCATGAGTTTTATCAGTATCGAGACTGTTTTAATCCAGTCCGTCTGTTGAAGTTTCCCTAGCATTTTCTGTGGCTTGAGTTAGCGAAAACGATTCGACTCATCTCAGTACATTCCTGAGTTACGCGAGGTGAATGTCGTCTGCGTGCAGAATAATTGTGTGATTCGATAATCTTTTTGTAGTAGATCCCAAATCAATAAAGGCTTAGCATTGGAGAACGGGGCATGCAAAAATCCATTCCCAATGAGAAACTTCCTATATCTGATTTCTCGATTACCGCACTAGAAGCCTCATAAATCCACAACCAGGGGACCACCGCAAGCAAGCGATATACAGGGAATCTTCGGTGAACGAAGCGACTTCGCGTGTGCCAAGGCTTGGCAGCCAAGCGCCTACCATACGGGCACCGGATTATTCAATGGTCCACTCGGATACGGATCGGATCACCCGGTTATGTCACCAACGGTGAATCACCATTACCGGCGTGTCCCGATCTGTGTCAGTCTGGTCACGCCCTCTTCTTGCGCAGCACGCCTTCGACCAGGCGGGTGATAGCCAGTATAGGGCGCCTATAATAGGGTTATAGCTGCGGGCTCAGTCACTGCCTGAACCCTGGTAGAATGAGACAACACGTTTCATCATCGAGGGTGCAATGAGTAGGAAAGTCGCAGTGGCCGAAGTACCAGTAACGGTTATCAATTATCTTGGCCCACGTGCTCACGGATACCCAAAATGTTGTGCACTAAATGAATTTTCAGACAGTTTGCCGCCGCCCAGCTGACAGTGCAGGACAGATGTCTAACCACTTATTCCCAGCTCTCCATACGCGCGCTATCCTCGCCTTGGCGAGCGCTACAGCCTACCCCAAGGAGACGGGAAGCACGTCGCGTCGCTCTATAGACGTTTCCATCTTTCCTGCATGTTGCTCGCTCGCGCTCCTTGTTCATCCACTCAAAATCGCAGCAGCGACTAAACCGCTATTTGATGCGCATTCTGGAGACAGATGGGCTCTTCTCTTCGAGAATCATTCCAGCTCTTTGATATCTATGCTTTTGTCCCTCTCAGTGAATTATACTCTGTAGTGACTACGATGGTCCGGTCCTCGAAACCTTCAGCCCCTGGCCGCTGCGTGCAACCCTCGGAAATCTCCAGGCGTAGGTTTGGCTCTTTTGCCATGTTCCGGCTCATCGTACTAGCTGCTGTTCTGGTCGAGAACGTCATCGTTCGAGCTGCAAACCCGAACAAAAGTAAGTCAATTCGTCCACGCAGCTCGGATTCCACTTCCTGCGCAAGGTCCACTAGAAGCCGTATTAGTTTTCGCCATGCGATTGGTTGGGCAGCAGGAAGTAAGTCAGTCCTTCGCTATTTCGTTTCTGACCGCTGACGTCTCAGCCGACTACGGCCCGCCAAAAGGTTCTTGCAACCACACGGGAGGTGCTACAACAGGCTGTTCCTGCTTTTGGAAGGACACTGAGCCAGTGGTGCAACTGAGCGTAAGTTCACGGATCCACTTTATACTTCGCTCACTGTATACATCACAACAGACTCTGCCTTCTCTGGATGAGTCCCCCCGCTGAACATGGCGTGTAGTAGTTCTCCGACGTTCTATTGAATTCTAAGTGCGTTGGCCATCTTATTGCGAACGCGAAACATCTCGACCAGATTGCACGCTTTGATGTCCTCCACTCAGGCTGGAAAGATTACCGGAGCAGTCTGCGCCCCAAAGCGGAGCTACTTCTCATGCCCCGGAACCAAGACTGACATGACGAGGCCGGCGTTCGTCAAGGGTCATTGTTTTGCCAGCTGCAAATGGACGGTGAGATTACATAGTTGAGGCCCCACGTATCTGATGCGTGCTCTTTCTCAGAGCATGTGGTGCCCGTCGACGAGCAAATGCGTGGTCTACGGCGGCGAGAAGGTTTGCTTCTACCCGCAGTAGATCAACAAGTTATTCTACGTCTAAATGATACGCCTGTTGCTAAGCTCTTCATCACCAAGCTCCTCGCCGTGTCTGCTAGCTAGCTTCCTTCGACGAACAGATTCCTTGTCAAAAGTTACAGGACTGTTTCCATCCGGTTCTTCCTCTGGAGTTTTTCTCCCGCCTACATTCGTTCGTTTGTTGAGTTGGCTCCTGCTTTTCGCCGAAAGTGAACAACCACGTAATCACGAGACTTCCCGCCACACAGTCATTTGACCATGAGCAACATCGACTCCACGGTTCACGTGAATTCCCACACGCTTCGTTCTCTTGTGAATGCACAGGTGGTTCTGATGGAGTCAGGGGGTGATTCCCAGCGGGCGACACCATGTTGCTTGATCGTGTGCCTTCGCTAGTCGAATCAATGGGGGAGCCTCTGTGTGGCTGAGATCTTCTGAGCACATACTGCGGACTGTTGTTACATACCCAGCGCAACAAATTCCTGGGCGATCGGGTTTTCAGCCTTTCGTCTTCCTGGTATTGTGTTTGGCACATAGGCCTCAGTGGTTCCGCTTGCATGATGCAGCGAACATTCCCTCCAAGCTGAAAGGTTCATGGTTGGTGAAAAAATCATGATAGACCCACTCTCTTAATAATTGACTGGATCGGTCGTCTGGTTCCTGGGAGCAATCCCAAGGGGGAGAATCGGTGCGAGGGAAGTTACCTTGCGGAGTCAATTCGCGCACAGAAGGGCATTTCGCGGCACAAGAAAAACCGCAGTGCTTCGGTGGAGTTCAATGTTAGAGCGAGCAAGGCGCTAGCAAAGGGTACAGCCATGAACGTCATGGCTGTGATCACGGCGGACACGAGCTCCATCCAGCTCTCTCGGTGTGGACGTAAAATACTAGCGACCGCTGATTCGACCCAGAGTGGGTTCAGATTCAGGCAGTTCTGTCGTGTTATACTGAACGGTGGCGGCCGTCAACGTCCACTTTGCTGTGAGAACAGCCTCCTGCCTGGTGACCAGGTAGTAGCCAGTTCTCGCAGTTATCGCAGGAGACCAGGCCCTGGTCGCTTGCTCTGATCCTGATGAAAATCAAACAGGTCAGAACTGAGCCACAGCCGCTGTGGCACAGCGGGGCTCGGCTCTGACCTGTTTGACCTTCGTGTGGCTGCCACACACCGTTCACACTCCTAGCTTCAGCATGAAGGGGATTCGGAGTCATGCCTAGGCCTGGTAGGCCATCATAGGGCCACCGTCGCTCATCGGCAAGTACAGCAGTCGAAGGCTGATAGAGCGACGAGTACTACCATCGGCAACAGACGCTAATACCGTCCCTTCCAAGATGCAGCGGGGACACTGAGTTCGCCAACTCAAGTGGCTCAATTCGCGGATTCTGCCAGAAGTTGCGATTTCTGCATGCATACCATGAGATTTGCTGCGGATGGCGTCACTGTGGCCCACAGTCTGTGGGCGTCACGTCAAATGCTCATCGCGGTGTGCTAGAAATAGATTCTGCGGTCATGATCTGATGTCTTGTTCCCGAGCTAGGTGGAGGAGTCCCCTCTACAGCAATGAGTCGTATCTTTTATCGGACTACTCGTTCTCGTTCGTGCTGACAGCCTCGTGTGCATCTCTTGGAACTTCTGCCTGGCGCCTGGACATGAGCGTTGAACCTCGTGGACTCTTCATCCGCTCCGGCAAGTTGAGCAGCGGAGGTCACTCGGCCCAGCGCAAATAAGAATGTCTTGATATCATATCGTTGCTTTCTCTCTATTGCAAGACAATTCGAGAAGCAAATTAGGCACTGTTTCTATGAGCCGTCCGATCAGACAATTTACACTTGCGTCCGTCACGCGTCGGATTCCGGTAATCGGACGATCTGAGTTGGGCATCTGCGTGCCCACCGCTCTCAGTGGCGGCCTTTACCGAGTTAGATGTCGTTGCTAGGCACTCTACTGCTCGATCGACAATACTCCTTTACAAGCTTGAATTGAATCTTTCTTTCTTTCGGATCTTGAGACTCTTTCCAATTAGACCAGTGTATGCTGCAGTGTTTTTCTTCCGCACTGTGACTATGCGCACCGCTCTTCTCGCAATGGCAGTCGCTGGCACCTGTGTGTCTGGACAGGATGTTGAGAACTCCGAACCGTAAGCTCATACCACTCGCTGGTTTATTCTTGCCTTTTCCTTTCCAAGGTCCGCCGGGTTCAGTGCCGTTGGCTACCCCGTTACGACCCGCGGTAGGCTGCCTCTATTTTCGCAATTCATACCTCGCTTTCCAGGGAGTTACCAAAAGCCCCATGGCCTCTGCAAGAAGACTTGCCTGCGAGCTAGCGGTTGTTTCTGTGATCGCCCCTGGGGAGCCGGTCGCCTTCACAGCTGTAATTCTGAAGCTGAGGTCGAGTGAATCAAGTCCTTGCTTCAGGATCGGTATACAGTCGGAGCTATCTGTGCTGCGAAGTACTGCTCATCTTCATCCGACTGCCCTGCCGGCCCTCATGGAACCACTCCGGTGTGCGCCAACCGAAGGTGCCACTTGGGCTGTAAGAAGGTGAGTATCAGCCTGCCCGAGAAGGCGTAAGGCGTTCGAGAGAGATGATTGATTCTAGGATTACAACTGTCCTTGGCCAGCCCGCTGTGAGCATTCAAAGAAACTTGGCAAACGTTTGCTTCTTCCCGCAGTGGCAAGAGTAAATGCTGCATAGAAGCTCTCCTCACTAATTGGCTAATACACCATCGACCTCGACAGATGGAGCCGAAGAATTCTATAACAACTCTTTTTTCCGACAATAGCGCTAACGCTCGCCGGGCTGTTGTCTCCTTGAATCCTCGACGGGCCCGTCTTTGTTCGCCCGCTGATACCCGGCGCTGGTGGCCTCCCAGGCTCGGTCAAGAGTGGCGTGCCTTAGTGAGCATTCCAGGCGGTCACGCCTTCTTCTTCACTATTAAGACTGTTATGCTGTCATTTTATTGGACTTTCTCTGCCAACTGCTGCAGTGGGTTGAGTTTGAGAATCAGATTCGCGCCTCCCGCAGCGAATCCACGACGCTCCTGTGTACCGTGAGGGCCTCGCTTGCATCTGTTTCGCGACGCCGTCAGAGTTCGGAGCACCCTGATCTCGCGATTCCCGCTGGCAGGTTGCTAGTGTCAAATCGTCGCGCTCTCGCGTGCTCCAGAAGTTGCACGCATGCGCAAGGCTCGGGCCTTCGCTGGAAGTGCTGAATCCGCCTCTCACTCAACTGTGGGTGTCTCCCAAGCTCGTTTGTGATGTCGTGGAAGTACGACCGTTTATCCCAGAGTGCCCGACGCTCAAGCACTCGGGAAGAAACCTTAACCGTACTACCAAAGCCAAGGACGGCGTGGCGAACTCAGATGGCCCATCAGGAGAGATCGCTCTCGGTCCAACGGGCTGTCGACTAGGCCAATACATCGCTCTTTCGAAGGCTCTAGCAAAGAGAGTCGGAATTGCCTTCCGTGTAGCGATGACTGTATCTGGCCCCCAGAGTTGTCCCCCTTTGCACAGAACTCTCGCGACCAGCCGCGCACACACCCTTCTAGCCTTGGTGAAGGCGATACTCTCAAGTTGGTTTTTTCAGTTCTTTGTGTCATGTCGTCTACGGCAGGAGGCGTGGTAGGGAACGGTGGAGGTCGTGGTGGGTCGTCAGCGGCTGCAGTTCTCTCAGACCTGTGGACCAGCCTTGACACAGTGTGAGTGTAACCTCTCCTAAGGTTTGTCCCCTACGCGGCTTTCCAGGTACTTCTCCAGCATTCCCCCCGCACATGATTTACTACAGGCCTTGCAGCGCCTCAAAGACAACACTTTTTCAAATTCGAAGGAAAACTCTCCGGCAGGGAGGTGCACTTGGCCGATATTCTCATCGTCCGAGGCGAGCTGCTTGCCTTCAGTTCGACCACCATCCCTTCGGAGTCCTGCGGCGCATCTTTGGACAGCGAAATCTTCGAGATGCGGTCGGAGCTGATCCCGATGTTCCCGCGTGTCATGATCAACCACAGATTCGCGATCGGAGGCGAGCGTGGGTCTGCGGACAATACCATTCCAGTAGATCATGACAGTGCGAAGGTTGAGGAGATGGACACGAATCAGTCGTGTTGTGGTATCGGGCTCGTTGAAATAGAGGCTGTCCTGATGTTGTGTGGCTCAGACACGCCTCACCGAACGGTCGTGGTCAACTTCGCCGCTTCGGGTGGTGAGTCGGACGGGGAGAGGTGGGACTCTACTGTAGGTCCCTGGCGAGAGTTGTTCAAGGGTGGGTACTAATCGCCGGTGTTCAGGTGCCCCGGCTACTTTACGACAGCCGGCCAGGGCGCGAGTGGATCATGCAGGAGCCGCCCTTGCCGTCCACCTCGACGGAGAAAGGTGGGAGTTGCGACAGCTCAGGCTGATGCTGAGTCTTGTGAATTTCCAGAGGCTCCGGAGGCCACTTGCACTGAAGTGATCAAGGTCGAGAACTTGAAGGACCGACAAGTCGATCGGGGAAAGGACGCCAGCGGCGGAGAGGCGGCCGCCCTTAGGGGTACGCGCTTCTGCCTTCCTCGCCAGTAGATTCTCATTCAGCGATTCTCCGCGATATCGAGACTCGGAAGCAGCAGTTGCTCTCACCAGTACTGGAAAGGATCCTGCAAGACCAGCAGGTAGGATGGCGCTGATGGACTAGGGGCATCGGCACTCTCACTGTATTCAGGGACGGCCGAATCGGCAAGCGTGGTTCGACGCTGACAAGGCTCTCTTGAAGACGTAGGTTGGACTTGCTTCATCGCTTGATGAATCCCCGTTGACAGTTATGAGGCTCGGCCTCCTTCAAGCGCCCATAACGGGGGGCCTCACCTCCCGTCTGGTCCGCCACCCCAGCCACCGGCAACCAGGCTGTCCTCGAGGAAGAACATCAGCTCTCGTGGGGGAGGGGCTGCATCCTTGGAGCTGCCGCCTCTGGACGAAGCCTTTCTGGCTACGCTCGGTCGAGCGATCAGGGACGAAGAGGAGGTCCCCGGTCCACCAGACGGGCAGGAAGCTGAGGTTGATCTATGCTGTAAGCAGACGAAAAGATACTCGCCCTGCCACGGCGAGGTTCCCTAGACATTATCTCTTCGCAGGCTCTATCTGCGGTGACGGTGATGTGGATGATGATAATGCTATCCTCATCTGCGACGGCTGCCACTTTGCCGCCCACCAGAAATGCTATGGGGTTTCCGCAATTCCTGAGCAAGAATGGTAGGAGGCGCATCCGAGAGTACCCCTGGGGGTCTTCAGTCGGGCCTCCCGGAAATTAACGTGTTGAAGACGATTCTTGAAACGCACTCGGAACTCTGGGGAGGTCTATCAAATGCCCGGTCTACTACATAGTAGATAGCTTCCGCTTAGCTCGCTTAGTCGTTGCTGATGCTTCCATGACTCAACACTAAAATAGCGAAGTGCCTGTGCATCGTACGAGAGCCTTCTACATGCCAGGTTCTGTCGGACGTGTTCGGTATTTCCTCGAGATGCCGCTGGTCGTCCAGCAGGAGAAAGGCCGGTCTGTGTATGACACAAGAGTGCCTGCCGTGTCGTATTCTCATCATTGAACAGGTGCTCTGCGGTCGAGACTCTGAGTTCGTGGGGGGAGGCCTGATGAAGCCAGCGGTTGTGTCGATGCCTGGCAAGGGCTCCTCTGGCCGTTCGGCAGGTGGGTGCTGATAAAATCACTTTGGCACCATTATAATTTTGTGTCCGCGCTGGGGATCGAACCTGCGACCTACTCTAGATCCAATACTGCCCTGCACCACGCCCCAAGCCCGACATCTCCGGGTTCGAATGCTGTCCCAACGGCACCCCCGGGCTCCCTTGGAGCATGGGCTCATGTGAAGTGCGCTGTGTGGATAAGGGAGTGTTCCATAGACAACCCAACCACAGTGATGGAACCCATAAGGGCTGTGGTAGGGAGAAAGACAGCCAGGCCGGTTCGCCCTCTCTCAAGGCTGGAAGCAGATCCATCCATCTCGACGAGATCTGGTCTGTGGCATTTGCAAGTCTAGGGTCGGCGCTAAGGTCCAATGCGCCTTCGGAAAATGTAGCTCTCCAGTGTGAGCTTACTCGAGCGCGACACCCGCGATTTTAGGTCAGAATTTCTATCACGTCAGTTGTGCAGCGCGTTATGGACTTGTTACTGAGGGCACTGGCGGCAATGCCGCATGGGTGAGTAGGGCAGAGGGTCCCGGGTTCGATCCCCGGTGGAGTTATTTTTAGGTGATTTACTGCCCTCGCCACTCTCGGCAGCAACAGAAGCAAGGGAATGCTATTCTTGCAAGACTCAAAGCTTGGCGAAAGTCCGAGCATTTTAATCGGCTATCTCATGACAAATTCGTAGGCAAATCGCACAGACCGCGGGTTCGATCCCTGCACCTGTCAGCTCGCTCCCTTCGACCCTCGGCTAGTCACAGCGGCCGGGTTCGGTCAGGACACAGGCGACCCTTCCTCCTCGAAAATCCAGTGGCAGTTTGACTCCGAGGAAGCATCTCTGAGTAACAATCCCGACTATGCGAAAACTCGCGCCCATTCTTGGAAGGCATTCGCGCTGCTCAGTATAAAATGGACTACTTGTGCGTGGCAGGGCAACTCCTGGAGCCAGTGGAGCGGCTCTGTGTGGATGACACAGCGAGAGCTCTCCTCCCGCCCATGATTCGAGACGGTCGAGGGGACTGTCCGCTACTTTATCCCACTCAACCAGGCGCAACCGCTGCGACGACGACCACTGTTGCGGGGACAACTTCCACTGGTAAGGTTGAGTTTCGCTCGCCCGAGGATGGTCGAGCGAAGAGAGCGTTCGCAGGCTCTCTGGCGAAGGTCGTCGGGGCCTACGGAATGAACGTCACTGCGCCACGAAATTCGGTTGGGTCTGCCGGCCACCACGGCGATTATGCTGGTAGCCCGACCGCCTCGCTCACCCTCGCTGGCAGCCGCCGGGCTCAGGTGTTCTGTATCCGGTGAAGATAGTCGTCGAATCGGCGAGGCAGCTGAGAGCGCAGACCCACGCAGCCAGTGGTAAGGCCTCCTTACCGCAGTAAACTTCCTTGGCGAAGCCGACTCACTGTAGTTTGTGGACGCTGCAATGAGTGTTTGATGCGAGCTAGCACCGACCCGGATACTAACAAGGCGACCAGCGCGAACCACAGCGACATGGACAGGCTAGTGTGGGCCCTCTCGTCGTAGCATCCCTCCGCTACTGTGAATTTTCAGAGCGTGTCAGAACTGCGGGCTAACTGTGCATTGGCGCTGCTTCCTGCGACCCGGCCTGCCGCCTCTCAACGTCCTGGATTATGACGATTCTAAGGTGCTCGCATCGCTCCGCCGGAAGCTGCCCAATTTTCTGGATCAGTTAACATCAGCGATGTATCACTGCCCGTACCCCCTGGCCGCTAGAAGTCAGGATGGCACTTTCCTTTGCGAACGTTGCAAGTATATTAAAGAATTCGGCGACCTGCAGGAGCAATCTGACGTGAAAACCGACGCGGCGGAGGAACCCCCGGGGAGAAGAGACGACTGCCGTGGACACAGTTCAGGTGAGTGGCGCTCGGGAGGCAGTGCACGACCGGGCAGTTGCTTCTTTGTATTGCACTCCTTCACCGAAGAGTTCGAAGGCTTCGCAATTCCGTAACGCTGTCCACATGATGCGATTCAGGAAAAGCCGCATCACTCATCGCTCAGGCCCAGCATACCGGTCGTACAGGGTCGGTTAAATTTTCGGACACCTACTGCATCCTATGCCAGCAGCTAGGAGGCCTCCTTGTCCGAGTTGAGAACACTGAGGAGCGTCAGTGGGACCCGCATGGCTACTGGGTATCGCCGGGCTGTCGGCGATGTTGCGAGCAAACGCTCAGGTCCACCCGCGCTGCGTTTACTGGTTACTGCCAACTCAATCGCTCAGCCTCAATATGACAACTACTCCAATTGACATAAATTCTCATGCACTGATAAAGTCGATACCGAAAGATGTAGAGCAGCGAAGGGCATGCGCATGCGTGCAGTCGTACCACAACAGGCACACTTCAGCCTGTGCTGGATATGCGGCCAGCGCTCTGGATGCACCGTAAAATGCGCGAAGGCCGGTTGCCTGTAGGAATCAGTGCCGATCAATAGCCAAGCGATTGAGCGCTCTCTGTTCAGCCGACGCTTTCACGTCTCCTGCGGTTGGTACACTGGCTGTCACTTCATCATAAAAAGTTCGTCTGGTGTGGTAAGAAATTTCTGCACGAAAGCAGTGGGTATATATAACTTCCCAAGGTCCTCGCGGGGTCAGCCTGTCGTCCGAGAAGCGGTGGCTCCGCTGCAGCTGGACAAAATCCATCCATCGACAAGCAAGTTCTCGAAGCTCTGCGGGACGGTAGGCTGTGTACTGCCGACTTTCCTCCATCTTCCACTGCAGAACGGGCGCCGCTCAAACGCTACGCCTACTGCTCGAGCCATCGGCCGCCGAGGCTGACCGGAAGAAAAATCTCTAACGCGGTCGGCGGGGCTGCCGTGGATGAGCCGAGGATGCTACCCCTGCCACACTGTAAGGCGCTCTGGATGAACTCTACCCTCATCATCCCGTTCAGATGAGAGCCCCTTGCACATGCAGTACGCTAACGTTGTGCGAGCACGCGTGGTGAGTTGGGTGGACTTCTGAAAATTCTTCGTTTCCTTCAGTGAGGCGTTCGCCGGCAGTCTCAGCGGACTCCCTATTGTTTTTAGAATAGCACCAATCTGTTCGTGCCGATCAATCCAGAGGCTGGAGTCGCAGCAGATCAGCGCAAGAAGCGGAAGCTTTCGTCCAACGCCACACTACGAACACCGAAGAGTGAGTGCGGCCGAGTCACCGCACGTGGCTGAAACTTGTGCTTGCAGAGTCGGCCAAACGAAAAGCGAAGCGACGCAAGGTGAAGCGAGACTCTCAGGAGTCGTCTACGCCAGTCCTCGCTGGCAGCATCATCACCCGCGATGGCATCAGTACGCCTAAACCAGGAGAACTCCCATTGTGAACGGTTCATCTCAGCCGAGCTCGTCGATGTGGACGACTGGGAGGGGTCCTGTCCCAAGTGTGGCGTCCCTTGGGACCCCAACGATCCAGGGCAGCTGATAGGCTGTGATGAGGTGCGTATCGGAGGGCTCGTGGCTTATGACTGTATTGCTGCTCAGTGCGATGAGTGGTATCATATGGCCTGTGTGGGCCTTATATCAGCGCCCGAGGGGAAATGGTAAGGTGCTGCCTTCACTTCACCATGAGGAGTTCGATGGTGGTTCAGGTTCTGTCCGAATTGTTCCAAAGCGAAGACGCCTTCAAGGAAGCGATCACAAGGCCACGCACGTTAATCTATTGCATTATCAGCGACTGCAACGTCATATTAATAATATTATTGTAATTGCAGCCTTTTAGAGGAGGAAAGAGCTTGTTGTGTTGATATCGATGAAATCGTCATGTCAATCCGATTTTCTGGGCCTTCCCCTACGCTACCCGAGTCGCACCTTCATCAAGATTGTCGAGAGAGTAGTTAGTCGTAGAACATCGCATTGCCCGAATAACTCACCCACATGATAAGCGTCCGTATATTCTTTAGCACATCGCCTATGAGGCTAACTAAGACTACGCTGGCGATGGCTTTGAACGAACACACGCGCCCCTCATATTACGGATACTAATCATCCACGCGACCATCGATCAATATTCGGGGCGTTGAAAGACTCAGCAGAGCTGCCAGTTGACAACATGAACACAAAGCAATGCTTTCTTCTAAGAAGCCGCGCCTTTAAATTTCCGAGTAATTATCGTGGTACTTATCGATTACCGCTATTTATCGTGTGAATGGACACAGTAAACGTCGTGGAACTACCAATACAGCCAACAACAACATCGCAGGAAAACTCGAGGGCCAAGCATCTCTATGGATGATGAATAATTGTCTCAATCGTATAGTAGCAAACAGTACACGTATGCCACTCTCAGAAGGACCCCATCACCACAAAGGACAGCGAAGGCTTAGTTAGGGCAGTCCCTGGCGAAGTGACCGGGCTGACCGCACTTGAAGCAGTTCCTTCCCTCGGCACCTGAAATCACACGACATGAGATAAGCGACGATAAGCGGGCGAAGGTCAATTATTACCACGTCCACGGGGAGCACGATCGCTCTCAGGCCTGGTATCCTCGTTGGGGCAGTCACGAGCAAGATGACCGGTCTGGCCGCAACGGAAGCAGGCACGGGTATCAGGGGCGGTGCAATCCCTGATGGCAGAAGACACTTACGAGGCTGACGATCTATAGAGCGATTTATTACCTAGCGAAATGACCGACCTGACCGCACTTGAAGCAGGGCCTCTGGTTGGTCTGCTCGTTAGGGCAATCACGAGCAAGATGATCGGGCTTGCCGCAGTTGTAGCAGTTCATGGGGCGGCGACCAGCAGGCTGAAAAATGACGATACACACTCATACCACACCATTCCCAACACTTACGCGACTGCTGGAGGCCTGAGGGCAGTCCCTGGCGAAGTGACCGGGCTCGTTGCAGATGAAGCAAGTAGAGGAAGAAACGCGATCGGTGGCGGTAGTGGTGGGAGTGGCGGCAGTATCAGCCATTATTTTAGGAAACGTATGATAGCTAGACCCTGAAGGGAGTAGTTGCATGCGGTTCAATCAATGGCCTCTTAAGACGCAGCTCGACATAGCGCCCGTTAACAATGAAGGCCGGCAGCCGAATCGATCACCAGGGCGAGCGCAAACTCGAGTATCTTGTGCTCCCACTTAAGCCTATGCGGAGCGAAGCGAGGTCGTTGGTTCGATCCCTGGCGGGGGCTCTTTTCTCACGCGAAAATACCGACTGATGAATGAAAGTCAACATAGTGGAAGAAACTCATCACTAACGAGGCAATTGTATCAGAATGAATTCACACAGCACTGATAATGGTACACTGTGACGGTGGCCCAAAGGGCGGTGAGGGTAGCGTCAGAACCGCAGGGAGTGCATCTCTCGCTTCAACAGGGTCTCCATCATCTCTAACGGTAGCACATCTCCGCCTTGTGTAGTTGGAACGTAGCAGTCTCTCGCCCGAAGTAACGCTTGAACGGACTCCTCGAGGACCCGAGCGCCACGAAGGACAGTCGACCGATCGCTTGACGCAAGCATGCGCAGGGGGTTGGTATCACTGCTGCTGCTGTTGAACCCGAGAGGAACGCCCAAGACGTAGAGACACCATACAGGTTAGATGAGCCAGATACAAAACAGCCACGCTCGGAAACTGCTCTGACGACTGAGACAGGGCGGCGATATCGCCGTTGTAGGTCATAGGGAAGCCCCTGATGGTCCGATACCGACCACTGCAGTTCTCTATAGGGTAGAGGTCGTTGGTGATCTCCCTGAGCATCACTAGGCGAATATAATAACGGCAAAACACTAAACTGAGCAGCATCGTTCTCTGCGTCTTCTCAGCGCCCACCATGGGCTTTATTTTCACACGATAGCCCAAAGACTCCAGCTGGCGGCTGGCGACTTTCACAACACTAGTGGGACACTCCTCCTTCTGAAGTAACACTCTTGCAAGCTTTTCTTTCAAACACTGAGCCTTCATATTCTCCCGTCCGATATCGAAGCGAAGGTCGTCTCGTCGACGCCTCAGCTCCTCCAACTTTCTCATGCGCACACGCCGGAGGTCTCCAGTAATAAGATCTTCCATCTTGCTCATAACCGCATTGGTCCTGTCGACGACAGCGATGTATTGACGATAGAACTCCCAAGTGGCCTCCACTTGAGCTATCAACGCGTCCATAGCGATGCTGCGGATCTCCGGAAAGCGATGGACGTCGTCATCGGGGAGACCATCAGACGATGAAGACGAGGCCATGAGGGAAGGGTGCGCTCGCAAATAACATACCACTACTACGATTCAGCGAAAGGCTTCCTTCAATGGTTCTCACAAAATCGAGCTTGGTCTCATTATTAGTGCGCGACGCCTCTCCCGCATTGAGTGGAAACCCAACACCACCACGGAAGCCCAACCAATTCTTTCAAATGATGATGAAACGACTGACTCGTCAAAAGCGATAGTAGCAGTAATAGGTTAACCAGACTTTCTCATGACGCCCTAGTCTTGACGGCTAGAGGTGTCAGAAAACTCTCCCTGAGACGAAACAGAAGGCTGACAGTTACACAACCGCTACTACGCAGCCTGAGAGCAGACGAACTTCAACATATTAACTTTATTGAGTAACGGAGCTACTTCCCATCGATCCACCTGATATGAGTGGGCGAGTACAGAAAGGAATGCTACTGGTAACGATCGTGAAGCGAAATACAACAAGCACATTACTTCACATTGAACGGCGACCTTCACGAGAGAAAAAAAACAAAGCCAAAGCAACAGCATTAGCAACAACAGCAGCAGCCGACAACAGCCGCACTAATAGTAGTACAGCAAGAAACGAGACGACCGACAACAAACAAGAGAGACTCCTGTACATCGATGGTGATGCCGCTATAATGCAAACGGTGATCCTGGCACGCCGCCGTCTTTGGTGATGAAACCACAACACAGTTGATAATGTTACGACACTTCAAATGCAGCACTGGCAAGGCCCGAGCCAAAATGGGATGGAAACGCTTATGTGGTTCGCCCAAAGTGGCCCGACGCTGAGTCCAGTATACGAGAGAATCAACGGTCGTTACTACCGGCATTAGCCATGGTATAAAATTACTATTTCTACTACTACCGGCCGGCCTCTCGACGAACGACGAAATTGAACCCTTTATTGAGAATTACCGCGCGCCACGAAATTAGACAACTTCGGTGGTGACACGATCGTTGCCTTAGCAGAGATCGCAGGCAAACAGCCAGAACTGCATCCCATAGCGATCAACCGATCAGGCGGAGACAAACGAGGTTCGTGAATATCAGCAAGAGGGCAGCCATCGGGCGAACGAGAGAAGGAAACGTCACACGACCTTCCCCCAAGGATCGAACGCCCCATGGCAGCCGCGGCCAGCCGATGGCACTTAACACAGTTAACGAGAGGCAGACGAGAATAGTACAGAAGCGGAAGCGACGACCACGGTCGTAGCCGCCACTAGGATACAATAAATGAGCCATGTTACATCTGATACTTATTAGAATTGGGGCCTCGACACTGAGGGTATGGAACCGCCTGTTACGAATGGCGGCGGACTTCATTTTACGACGACTGATGATGAGGATTATGATGATGAAAGGGAGTTAGGCCGAGTGGTTGCGGCTGCCGGCTTCCATGGTCACATACCAAGCATTGGACGTGGTTCGACGCAGGGATGAGAGGAAGCCTCGCTGTTGTTGGTGTGACGCGACGTGATGGTTGTCAGTTAGGGAGCGGCCGGCCAGGTACGATGGGGAGGAAATGGACGATTCTCGCGGTGCGTTGCCGAGGTGCTCCGAGGCGACGGAATCTGCACGCACGCGCAATAATGAGAATCCATAGGAGTCTAGCTCGCGTACCATTCCTCTTTTCAAATACCATAGTGACCTCGAGCAAGGAGCGTAGGTAGCGGCGAGCTAAGATTCACGCATCACCCTATGGTACCAACATCATCGACTATCGGGGGCCACCCGAGAATCCTCTCGACCAAAGGAGGCCTTCGTCGGGTGATTAATCTTAACGAACTCATTCTTACTCCGAAAATGGCCATTACCATACCACACCTTGACCAATTCGCCCGATCTCCCAGCCCGAAAGCTACCTTTTGCATCGTCGACATCGAAGCTCGCTGGCAACTTAACAGAGGGCACACACGATAGCGAGAATAGCGTCCGACCGACCTGATCGAGACCACTACACCTTACAACGACCTGGCCGCCCCCCTACTTGAATCGCTGTAGGAGCGCCATCGGACGGCAGAGGCACTTCGCCGCCTCGAATTGCGACCAGCGTGCCAAACTTGGACATGAGATCCTGAGTCATTGAAACAGGAAGATACCTTCAGGCAGCAGCTCGCGTCGATTGAATTTCGTGGCGCGCGAAATTGTGCTGTTTTGCCTATCCCTCACCTGAATCCACACGTGGCCGTTTTCATAGCGGATACTGGCGTGCTTACGAGAGATGGAAACCTGAGACAGATGAATGGCAACCGATCCAAAAAAGAAGAAAAACCCAGAATAAGAGCACTCATATCGCACTCGGAAGATTCCGTCGTAGAAGGACCCCGGATGAAAGATTCCACCGCTCGTCTCTGAACCCACTCAATGATCAGAATAACGAGTCCAGCAATTGCCGTGATTCTAGCATCGTGAAGAATGCATTTCTCGCGCGCCCCAAAATTGGGAGCAACTCTAACATTGCAACTTACATCAGTAATCCTAACCTGACTCTCATGGCCCCTGCCGAGGATGACCGGTGTGTTGTCGGCAAGGCTGATGATGTGCAGGCCCGATGGCGTTAGTGAAGATGTCGAGGACATCGAAGACGGGTCTGAGCAACACCATCATCGATTACCGCCGCCCAACGTGTCACCGCTATCTGCGGCAATTCCACCAACGGCGACTTCGAATGTCCGAAGGGCGAGGTATGTTCGGAAAAAACATATCGCATTTTTGACTCTCTCGTAGCCCGCAACCACAGTAGTAGACCTCCTGGCTCCAACTCGCACACAGCGTCAAGGAGTCGTGGAGACAATGCAGAATCCTTCCACCCACTATTTTACTAGCGGGGGCAACGACTGTCAATCCGACCAATATTCGGAAGTCGTTGATTGTGACCGGCCCGAGTATTTCCAAATTTCCGGAGAACCTCATCAATGGCATCCTACGCAAGCGATTACGCCCGAGTGAATTGTTCCGACCAACATTCGTCAGCTCAGTTCTTCTTAGGAATCCACTCCGAAGAGCCTTCTCCTCATTACCAGAATTTTCCTCGTTGCTGGCGAGCGACTCCAAGACAACGATCGGCGCGCGGAGTTGAGGTACCTCCACCAGAGTAGTGAGACTATCAGATCCGGGCAGCCGTATCTAAGGCGAGTAGAGATGCTGTGTGGCCGAGACCTCCCTCGACCCCAAGATACTATCCCTAGTCTTCCTACCACTCCATTCGGAACATTATGAATATCTTCTTGTATCATCGAAGTGCTCAGTTCTACGTCGAACCACCGATGGACGAGATCACAGATCCAAATTAAGCCTCGACATTTTCGTTCCGAACACTGTTCGAAAACATTCCAAAACCGCCTCAAGACAGCCAAGCCGGCAAGATTGTCTGCCGGATGGTCCACCCTGCAGACTGACTGAATGGCACGGTTTCTCACTAAAATTGCAGGCACGAAGCGCCCGTATGAACAAGCCAGGAGAAATACGGAAGAAAGAGTTTCCAGAAATGACCACCACCACCAGCCCTCCTTACATAAGTGGGATATAGTTGTTTGCAAAGCTCACAGGAGAGCTGCTTATAGAAAAAGTGACAAGTGGCTAGTGCATCGGTCTCATCGGGGAGCTCTAGACGACCGTTGATCCATCGCCGTAAACAGGACAGATGGACGTATCTTGAGGATAGCTGGCATGATACAGGCTAACCTATAGATTGCATGCTCACCGGATACTTCCACTGCAGTTACATGGCGCAATCATCGGGTCGTCATCCTCAGCACCTGACCATGAGATCCTCCTAGACAATCATCAAGGGTGGCTGGGCAAAGCGACAGTCCTCTTTCGGGTGCTCATAACATGGCAACAGTCCACGATATCGAGCGGAACTGTGTGGCGCGCGACATCGGATTTGACCAGCCCCTCTTCCCTTCAAACCCAGTACAACATTGCCCGCCGCTAGAGGAGCCACCGTCCTGCTTACCTTCCATCAGACATATCTTACACACGAGTTTCTTAGCCTCCTCTGTACCACCACCAACAGCCGTGACGAACGAGGGATCTGCACGAGGAGGGGGGATGTTGGCACATGGGGAGGTCGGTTGGCAAAACAATGGCCCAGATTGCACGGTCGAGATAATCAACCAAGAGCCATCACAGTTTCCATCTTACTCGATGCATTGCCACTACTAGAGAGCTGAATTTCGCCTTGGTTAACTGTTCTGGACGGACGACGGGGGACAACGCTATCGCTACCGCCAGACGATGATCGCGAACCTGCGGTAACAGTCATTCTCGCGCGCCACAAAAATGAAGTCGCACTTCTATGGAATGAACGGCTCAACTGGCGCTTCCTCTGACGGTAGGTTCGTGCCAAGTCTAGCGACGGCCACTGACATAACAGGAGTCAGGGAGGTCCCGGGTTCGAACCCCGGCGAGGACGTACAGCATCCTCCTCATCTTCGCTGCCCATACATGTCTCTGCCGAGTCCGAGCGGCAGGCCATCGAAGACGCATCGGTTGCATCATCAGCATCATCCAGAATTATCTGGCAACGAGCTGTAAGATCAGAGAGAGATTTTTTCACAGAAAAAGTTGAGCAATGATACAGCAAGTTCGAAAGTCCCAAGTTTGTTCTGCTCTTCGTGAGACTTCCTGTAGTTGCAGCAGAGTTCAATCATGGAGGGGACTAGCTCACGCGCGGGCCAACAAATTTTTCTCAGCTTCAATTCCTAGGAAGCATACCACACTACCCGATACGGGCCGCAGCGCTCATCGAAGTGTACGGCAACGAGGAGCTCACCTGTTTGACCCTCAGTTGGTATCGGCCGAGTTTGATGAGATCACCTTCTTGCAAGCAGTACCCTCCGGGAGCAGCATGACGAACAACCACCCAGGAGTGTAGCTCATCAGATGATCCGACTGAGAACCAACGGTCAGATAGCGTAACCGATAACATGATCGCTCTTCTAGCCGATGATATCGGGTTCGAATCTTCCGCCCCGCACCTCACCTGGAGCCGCCCTATGCACCGTCTTAGCCACGAAGTCATCACCTGCCTCGTTCCTAAAAGCATTTCAAGTGCCTTCGAGCCAAGGAGATTCCAAAACGAGAAATGCATACAGAAGGAGAAATCAGAGTATTTTCCGTGTATCATGGGACTATCAAGCGGCAACTATACAAAATTGGATCAAAATTCTGTGAGAAATCTCCCATCAGAGTGTCCAAAAAACGTGCTCATCTCGATTGCAGGATTGAGACGCTTTCGCAATTTTCAAACCCCTACCACCTTCTCTGCATTTCACTCAGATTTTCACGGCTAAAGATATGCCAAGCAAACGGAAGAGCTCTCCAGGTTCGTGTATGTTTCTGCCCAGAGTTGTGATGATAGGCTGGGCGGACGGAGCAATTCTTAGACCTATTCAGTCCCATTTTCGGGCCGCCAGAAACCATGCTTCTTCTCGTGTAGCTCTCGCTTAACGCTGTAATATTAAGACTTTTTCGAGAGTTTTCTGTATCATGACCGCCATAATAAAGAAAAGCCTCGAGGGTTCAGGCCGCTTCCCGACAGCACCTTGTCAACCGCAAGAGAGGCATCCGACTATCCAGTTGAGTGCTCTCCGGATCAACCAACGCCACTTCGGATTTGGTAGGATCGGCCACAGCTGTGTCAGCACGAACGAACTTAGCGCCTGGGAAAAGACACTTCACGACGCGGCCGTGCCGATGGAAACTTACCTGTGGAGTCCGCCGGAATGGTGAACCTATTGTAAGTAACATGCCTGAAAAATGATGAAGTCCACGGCTGCTGAAGAGCTGTAGGTAAACTGGCTACCTCGATTCGTAATCGAAGAGGTCATGGGAGTCCCTCATCCAGGTGGTTGCAACCACATCTACGCAGTTCTCGTGGACTCGTGAGGCACCATCACAGGATCCGTCGCTAGTGAGCTCAGATTGAACACGGTCTACTCGGTTGGCTGGTGGCTGGTAATAGGCGGATGACGGAGTAGTAGCCGTTTGTTGTTGTTGCTGTTGCATTGGACGACAACAATGAAATAGAAAATTAACGGGTATTTTAGACTGAAAAGCGGGAAGAATCTAATGCTTAATAATTAAGAGGTTCCGACCACTATACGACAAGAGAGCACTAGGAAAGGCCTAGGGAGTTCGTAAACATTGTTCTTAGGGAAGGCCGGAAGAACTCTAGCTCACCTACCACATCAACTACACAAGTGTAGCTAGAGGTGTCAGGAACGTTTGGTGAAACGAGTTAGGCCATCTCTCTTTCTGGCGCAAGCAATGCGGTGGAATTTAGCAAAAACCCTCCCAGAATGTTGTTTCACCCCTTCCCAGCTCACTCTGATCTGCCAAATCTGTTCAATTCCGACTCGGCTGTTTTTGACAACATTTTCGAAAATTTTCACGCCTTTATTTAGAGGCTGTGAAATTCACAGTGTGAATACTGTTTAGAAACCCAGCCATACCGCACGTCCCACAATTCGTATCAATATCATCGTCACTGCTCCCTGGTTGACGACAGAAAATTTTTGGGAGAAATCTTCTTGACAGTGATGGCGAGACTACTGTCTGATTATCACACACCTGGCCCCCTCGAGCTCTCCTCCAGAAGACGCCAAAAATCCGGAGAAAAGAGCAAAAATTAGCTTTTCAAAGAGGTTAGTTTTTGAGGAGAACATCGTTGAGGGTACTGCGTTTGATTATTCGACGAGCTCAGAGATAGCCGTTCATGGCAATAATTTGTCGAATTTCTGTAGCGGTCGACGAGTTCGCGCGCGCCCTTGCTATTCAATTTCCGTCTCGGACGACCCTCACGCCTCGAGGCGGAGACTTCCCCATGCAGAACGTGCGCAAGCCTTATGATGACGAGTGGCATAATGTATGGAAGGTAATAGCTCGGGCAATTTAATTTTCTTCACCATACCAACTTTCGCCCAATTTATGTATGAGGGAGTGCTGCGGAAGGGAATTGGTAGTATCAGTAGCGGTAGGCCCTCAGCTGTATCTTCGTATGATTGATAGCCAATTTATAGTCAGTCACTCCAGTAATGTTGATTTCACCCTCAACTTAGTGAAGAGTAGGTCAAGTTACGGTATGGTTTCATCTTCATCGAACGACTAGTGTAAAAGAACCTGCAGTCTCGTGATAGGGAAGGCCGTCGAAGAAAGGGCGGCGGGATAGAAGCCTTGCTCATAATTATCGATTCTGCCATCGACCAAAACATAGTTAACGCGGTGGCTTAGGTATACCTTGTTTTTGTAAGGAAGGCCAGCAGCGATTGGCTACTCATCGTGTAGAACCGCTCTCCGCCCAATCATGGACTGATTCCCATATCGCTAGGCGGTGCTTACGACGTGTCTGTGTCTTTCACGTGTTACAATGCTTAACTGAGGGAGCGTGACGGTGTTTTCGCTACTGTTGACTAAACCCCGGGCGTATGAATATGACGGTTTAGAAGTAGTGACAGCAGTAGTCGTCCATGTTGTTGCTCTCCGTGCTCAGTAAAGTAATTCTGAAACTGAAAATCGGTTCTGGACTTGATTTTTATGCGTAAAATGCGGCTTCAGAATCAATTTTGAGTTTCAGAGTTGGTGTATTCAGCGATCCTACACTCTTCACTTTCAGGCTTCTCTCACAGTAGGAGCTAACTCCGATCATTGCTGTTCTCAGGTGTCCACTCTAGGCCTGAGAGACGATGATAAAGCACAACGTATGCTCAACAGCGCTGCGCAGCTAGTCATCCCCATAATGAAGAAGCGACGATGGTACTACTACTAGCACCACTATCGACGTTCAACATGCTACTTAGGAGAGTTGCTCACATGATGGAGTTTGTCCCGAAGAACAACAGACTACTTGGTCTCAATGTCAATCGTGGGCTAGCGGTAAAGATACGCCTTCGACGTAACAAGGACCCTGGCCACTTCCTCTCATACATGGATGTGCTTGGTAATAATAGTGAACAATGCTCTCGATATATACCACTATTAATAGTTGTTGTAGTAGTAGGATACCTGCGAATGGGTCGTGGTGATGTATAGAAGTACGCTTGGAAGTCTGATATGAATAGACGGCGATGGCATAAATTTAACGATATTCGAGCCGCGCACGTCCCCTGATAGACCTAAGCGCTTACTGACCGACTGAGTGGTACTAGTAGAGGGAAGCTGAGGCGTCGCTGAAGTATCAGTGCCGTTTTAAAGAATAAGAATAATTTGGCAGTCGTAGTCGGTTAGGTTGGTCATAGGTTTCCTTTTCCTCTTACGTAAGGTACAGTACTACACGAGTTAGTCCACAACTCCTACGGTCCTCATAACGCTACCTTCTACAAGTGTTTAGACTCTATTAAAGCGGAGTGTGAGGTCCTTATACTTGGTCATCCACTATCGTTGGACCTCATTAATAGGAGACCTCACCGTCCCGCCGCTGGTGCTACAGGTATAACCCAGTCGAGACTGAAACTGGGAGGAACAGGCTTTCGATACTTGCATTGTCATATCGAGATCGCGATAAGGTCGCGAGGAATTGCGACGACACAGTTAGTGCTTTCCCCACTTCAATTTTCGGAGTTTTCCTACAGTGAAATATGTAGGCCTTCCAGACTGTGCATTTTTACGGCTTCCCAATTTCATATTCATGTGGAAATTGCGATCATTTTTAGGCCAAGCGTGGTGGCACAGTTGATGCTATTCAACGTAGTCTGTGCCCCCCTCGATAATAGGGGTTTTCGTACGGTGTAATCTACAGGCATTTCAGACTGCATATCTTGACGGTGTCTCTTCCTCTCGGCAACTTGGATCACCCTCGGCGCCTTACAACTGGATCTTCACCGTAGTTCCTTCGCTGGCTAGACTCCGTACATTGGACGCGCACATTCTGCGGATCTTCGGATAACCGTGGAAGGGAATAGTAGTGCTATTCAGGTTTCCAAGTGCACAGCTTATTTTTCCTGCTGTCTTCATCCTTGCGAAATATATGCGCGTGAGCTAGGCTTTCCATTGGTTCACTTTCGTCGTTCTGCATTCAGATGGGACATCCGCCACAGCAGCGACAGACACACTGGTGGAGTTCAGCCCGGGAGTTGGTCGGAAACAGTCGACTAGACGGAATGCTAGGAAGCCTAGGATCAAGCGGGGCCGAGGGAGGAAGCTAGGTGGAGACAAGAAGGCTTATGCTGAACTACCGCAGAGGGAACTGGCCAGGTAATTGCCCGGGGAGGGAAGTCACAACTTTTGGTCCAGATGAGCGAACTCGCCTTCGCTGTGATCTGGGGTGGTGTCGCTCCTACAACCCTATCCGGAAAGTCGAAATGGAGGTTTCCGATCGATGTTGATCGAGTTGTTCGTCTATCCAAGTTTTTTAAGAACTCTAGAGTATCATGAAATCATTGAGAGGATTCTAATTTTGTTGGATTAATTCCGCTGATGGTCTGCGCAAATGTAATTCGTAGCACTTCCTGTGTCTGTGAGAGTTTGAACTAGCGCAATCTGTCGAGTGGTTGCTGTGGCATCCGGGTTCCCACTTCCTGCCCGCTGGTTGTTGCCGGCTGATCGGTCTCGTGGGTTTGTCTAACGGTCTGGTAATTTCTCATCTATATTGGCTCCGGAGGCTTCTGATGGACGTCATTTGTACAGGATGGCGGCGGAGCGACGCATGAGAGATGCTCAGCTTTGCGATACTCACGACGATGGTCCTGATGACTCCCCTCCAATCAGTAGTCCCAGTAGTGATAGTGGACTTGATCGAGGGAAAAAGAGAAAGCGGAGCGAAGGTACCAAGACTCGTTACTTCGGAGGCCTCCCTTTCGCTGTGGATCTATGCAGCGCTCAGATCAACAGGAATTGTAGTGCTCACCGACAGTCCCAGTATAGTACGCGTATATTTATACTGCTGATGTCACAAGTTTTAATTCGGCCAATCTCCGGAGTTGTTCAGGTTCGACGACGACCGCTGTACGAGAGCGGCCGGAGGCGTTAGCAGAATCAACGGCAATGCGGTCGAGTACTTCTGCTGGGGGCTCAAGTTCCACCGCACCATCAGAGCGGAGGATAATAGAACTATCGGATAGCAGCGATGATGATGATGAACTGGAAGATGGCGGCCGCAAGTGTCCCTGGTGTAATACTGGGCCCGCAGTACTGCGAGTATCAGAATCCTCATGAACGCTCCAGATTGATCAACATAATCTTCATTGGCGATTACTGCGTTCGGGCGGTATCGATTAGTCGGGGTTCTTGCAGATTCGACGCTCTCGAGGCACCGAATAGATTAGTGCCAGCGTTAACTGTTACGCGTCTTGGTGGGACCGCGCCGAATCTAGGGTCTACAGTGGGGACGGTCTCATCGGGCTCTTCCGAAACCGGCTCCGCCTCTCTGGGATTCCCAACATCTTAGATGTCCTCTGGCTATGCACTATCCTTAAACACGAATCTCGGTAGCGTCGCTAGAATTACCGATTTTGATCCGCGCGGCTGCGTGTGACCAAGGCGACTCAGGTACTTTACCACTGCCATCGGGGCCCTGGCGAGTATGTCCAGCCTGCCAAGGGCCCAACCCAGATCAGATAGATCCCGGATGATGTATGCTACGGTTATGCACTGTAGTATTGGTACCAATAATTTGATATAATGCCAAGTTTCATGGGGTGAGAGGGTTGTGTTATGGTATGTGAGGGCGGAGCGAAGCGAGTCAGGAATACTGTTTTTGCAGTTGCTGGTACAGTTGGAGTTTTTTGCTGATTTTCTACCATGTCTATGAAAGTAAGAACGGTGCATATCTTTGAGTCGAGCTCGCAAGATTCGAAATAGGTTAGAGTGTCACCGTCTCTTCAGGCTCGAGAGCAAAAGCGGCTCAATAAGGAGCTCGATGATATCCGTTCGCAGTCAGAGGAGAGTTCGATAAATGCTGATACTGTGGGAGATGATCTCACACACTGGAAGGTGGTATAGGTCTAGAGGTCGCGGGTTCTATCCCTGCTGTCTTCCTTTTCTCTTCATTTTTCAATCATCAACCATGTCGACTGAGGCGATACTTCCTCCTGTGATTCGAGATTTTGTGGCGCGCGGTCAGACTTCAATATTTGCATATCAGGGCCACTTGGACGGACCGCCGGGCACGCCGTACGAAGGAGGCCACTTCGTTATCGACATCACTATCCCCGCTGACTACCCGTAATACGAGCCATACCACTCCTTCCTCAACCACATTAGCTTTTGTACCAGATACACCCCGCCGAAGATGAAGTTTGATACCAAAATATGGCATCCTAATATCAGCTCGCAGACTGGTAGCATCATCCCGCGATGTAAAAAGCGCGCGCCCGGACGATTTCCTTAGGTGCTATTTGCCTGGACGTTCTGGGCAAGGAATGGTCCCCGGCGTTAACCATCCGTACGGCCCTCCTCAGCATTCAGGTAAAAGAGCAGCCATATGCCCGATCACGCATCTTCGTGACCTGGCTCGGCCGGGCCTTGTCGTGACGCTTCCGATTGAACAGTCTCATTCGAGCTGGTGAGGGGTGCTCAGGAGACGTCGCACGGCGTCTCTTGTCAGTTATGAGAATTTCGGTAGATGGTATTCGGATTTTCGTATCAGTTTGGTGGCAGTTAAAGGTTCAACAGTGGAAGTCACCGCCTTTCCCTTTCCAGGCCCTTCTTTCGTGTGCCGAGCCTGATGATCCGCAGGACGCGGAAGTTGCTAATATGTGATACCAGTGACCATCACCGCCTTCCTCGGAGTGTCGGAGTTCTCAGGTACAAATCTGATCGGGCGTTGTTTAACCAGACGGCCAAGTACTGGACGGCCACCTTTGCGTGTGTGGAGGCTCAGGCGCCCCATGAGGAGAAGGTGGGAAGGCTTCGTTCTTTCACGGAGTTGATGAGCTCCTCCCAGATAAAAAATATGTGCGACATGGGTTTCCCTCGAGAGCAAGTGGTGAAGGCCTTGGAGACGCACAATTGGGATGAAACCGTTGCCCTGAACAGTCTACTGGAGGGTTGAACGAGCCTGCCGAACGTCGTGGCCTTCCAGCTACTGTCTGCCCCATTGCTGTGGTGTTGTCTCACCGCACGACCGCTGGAATGCCTGGTTTCGGTTTGGCCACAGGGTGTTCTCAGAAGTCTTGCGTTCTGTCAATACCGCCGTTGATGGGGGATTTTGCAGGTATGAGGGTTACCTAGAGTTCTCGATGTTCTCCTACTTCTTCGGTCCTGCACAAGAGGGCAAACGCCCTAGCGCGACGGCAGTCAGCGGACAGGAGGAGGGACCGAGGTCATAACCGAGGCTAGCATGCGATCTCTAGTGTGGATGAATTTCGTGGCGCGCGACGTCTGTTGTCGGATGTGATTCTGTGTGCTACAGACCGGGGCTGGATGCCTTGTCGTCCGGCTCTGAGAAGACCTCGCCGAGCTTTCATCCCGGGAGACGCCCGTCCTCTCGAAGATGGAGGTGATGCGTCACCAGTGTCGAGGACAGGGGCAGCAGCACCAGCAGCGCCCCCGTCGCATCAGAGCACCTACGATGACCTTAGTTCCCTTAGTAGGCGGGGATACTCATATCCATGCTACCAGGCGCTAGCTCTGTCGTTAACGCCCCTCGGGAAGAGGCATCCAGGGAAATATTCGCGTATGCATATCCAAAATCCTTACCCTTAGTATTCTTGCTAGCGGATGCTAGCTTAGCCGCTATCGTCCATCGGGAAAAGGCATTCGAGGAAATATTGCCGAATCGATTGCTGCTACCGCGTCGTCAGACAGTACTCTGCAGCGCAGCAGAGGAGCTCAGACTGAACTGAGCTGTTCAGTCGATATGGGGACTCATGACTGGGGGGGTTTCTAACAACCCTCGTTGTATCACCTTAGTGACTTTCCCCCGAGCAAAGGCGTCTCATGGATCTGCGAAACGCCGGTGATGGTGTTTGATAGATGCTTATCTGCTTTTGATGTGGCTGCCCTTCGGCCTAGGTACGATCATGTCTCGTGATCTAAGGCTCGCTGATGACGCTTCCAGTGACGCGGCAGCAGCTACCGTGCTGCAGAAGCTAGAAAAGCAGAACAAGTGGCGATTCAGAGCCACTGGGTGCCGGCTCAATATTCTTCTAGGTGGGGACCCGCAGCTGGGGCCGAATCGTTCAAGGGGGGAGGGTGTGAATGCCATGGGGCAGCTCTCGGGTACGTGCGTGGAAGATATTTTCTGAGATGATACGCCCTGCTATTTGCGAGTCCTTCTTCTGGTCAGTGGGCAAGCCTGGCGTTGGCAAGTCGACCCTCAGAGAGAGAATGATGCGCTCGGTAAGGCTCGGGCCAATCCGATACCGGGGCCACCATCGCGCGCATTACCGTCTTTTCCATATGTGAATAACGGACGTCCGTGGGTTTGAGCCCGGGACAACGAAAGGGCGTTTCAATTCCCCGCTAGGCCCGCCGCTACGCATGGGCTTCATCAGCGCTGTCATCCAACCATTGTCTATCGTACGGCTCCTTCCACTCAGTGGGTCGAGGTCGGGTCGCGTCAGAGTTCCCTTGGGCCTCAGCGGATCTACCAAGTCACAGACAAGCCAGCCGCGATCAGCTTCCAAGTTACCATTGTGAGTTATACCGCCCTTGGAAGGCTCCCTCGGCCATGCTACTGCTGCCAGACCGAGTCCATGGACGTGTCACCGCAGCTTGTAGAGAGCCTCGAGATGGAGCTCTTGGCCTACCGCAGTCGTCGCAGAAGGGCCAGACACAGTCCACAGCGCCACCAGAGGCCGCCCAGTGTTGGGATCTGGCAACGAGGGCAATCGCTCCCGGACGACCGCATTCATGTGAATGCCGGGCTCAGGGTGATTCAGCGTGTAGTGTGCTATACAGGTGTGCTTGTTTTTGGTAAGAGCGGCTCCGGTGGGGAGCATGGACCTTCCCGTGGATGTCATGCAGGGTGTTGGGAAATTGACGAACTTGGTAGGCCAGATGGATGGTGACGGTGTCAGCAGCGGGAGGATCAGGTGCCGATAATAACGAAGGTAGATCAAGTTAGTCGGTTCGAGCTGTCAGTTATCAGAGCATCGGTACGCCAGTCCCTCCTGGCGGCTAAGGTAAGTTCACCTTCCCTCTCTCGGACCGAGAGTCTCGGTCCACCGCTCCGCTGCCGCCACTAGACGATACTATACACATGATCGTTTTCCTGGTGTTATCAATAATTTTGCGGGGCGTGTGGTCCAAAAATATCTTCGGACACCTTAACAACACGCTGTGTGTCAATTCATCGCTGGGGAGCCTGTCTTAACGAAAAAAGTCTCGTTAAGGTCAGGACGAACACTCAGGTCTACTTCTCAGTCGAACTTTGATCTTGCCCAATAAATTGACTGCGTCATGATATCCTTCGACTGGACGAATTTTACTTTCCCCGGATCGTGTACTCGGTCGACCCTCCCAGTCCACTTAGCTCCTATTCTTTCCCAGGTAGCAGTCTTTGAAGACTGGTACGGTGTACGGTCGTACGCGGCTACTAGTGTGGACCCGGATAACGGTGGGTCCTCAGTGGCGACGGGAGTTACGCCGGACGAGGCTCAGGACGGCGCTGTAGGGACGTCCACTACTTCTAGGGGTGAGACTCGAACCTTGTCGAAAGGCCCAAAAACAAAGTGGATCGATCGGGAATCATCGCGTCATTCTTCTGACCGTCCACCGATCAGCCTTTTCTGTGGATGATTAGGAACGAGCATAGATTCTGAATCGCCACGTTTTTGCATACCAATATAAAATCTATCCGCCGGAACCTTTCCCACTTCTTCGTACCAATTTGACTCCCGTGACGGCAGGCACGAGTGAGAACGGTTGGAGCGTTACGAGGGAGTCGGAGGAGGGTGATGGCGACTGTTCCCCGATACCAACTTTTGCCTCTTCTGGCTGCCCAACGCCACTAGCGGGGAACCCCCTGCTGGCAAGGGAAGAGGGAACGGATGGCGGTGAGCCGCCCTCGAAGGATCGTCTCTATCGACGGGCCTCTTCGCAGCGCTGTACTGCGGAGAGCAAGCAGCTGTCCATGAATCGTCATCGCCGGTGGACGTACCTCCTCACAGACCAGCTCAGAGCGGCAGAGCGGCGGGCTCCGAGGCAACATGTAGTCGGATGTCCCTGCTGCCCCGCCCGGACTTGTTGGTGAGTTGGGCTGGCTGCTGGAAGAGCGTAGTTCGCGTCACCAGGTGGAGGGAGGCGCGGAGGGGGATGGTCATGAGCTCGATGATTTCAATACCTACATTCGGCCACCTCGGGCTGACACCCTTCCAATGGGAGCTGGAGACGCCGTAACGGAAGGGAACGAGGAGCGGTCGTTAAGAGAGGTAGTAGTAGCAGCAATGGGGCTGTGCAGGGAGTGCTTTCGAATGGGCGTCCTCAGAGTGCGGATCAATTGGCTGGGATGACTCCATCGAGCTCGCATGCTACAGTGACAGAATCGGCGACAGCTGGACTGTTGGCGCAAGTAACTTTGGAAGATGATATTGGAAACTTTGCGAAGTTATCTCAGGTGCTTCAGTGTCCGTTAGTATTGGATCAAGCCAGCAGTCATGAAGAACAGGATTCCCGGTAGGTGGGTTGTAGTAGGAGAAGTAGCGTAAAAAACGTGAGCGAGGCCGCGCGGCCGCCGATGGATACTCATGTCCACTAGCAACTGTGATTGTGAGCTTTTTTACTACGAGCGCTCGGAGCCCTACACATCAACAACATATGCCATACCACATCTTTCCCTACTCGTACCGTTGCTCCACACATTCCTCGTATCCACGCCTGGCAGTTACGCCATGCCGAGGTTCGATGGCCATCCGTCCACGTCAGCGGAGTTCCTCCGAATGGTTATAATAGAGAGTTGCTCGCTGCTGCTCATCGATCGAGCCCGGCTGCTGTCCAATAAGTTCTACCTTCGTATGGAACGCCGAAGACATGAACGGCGATTGTCCTCCCAGTTCAACCAGGCTGTCATGAGCGGCGTGGTCGTGGCCTCGGCGGCGGCTATGCTCCTTCTCAGCAGCAACAAGAGCGCCCACGCCAGCGGCAGCTGAGCTTCCTGAGACGCCCGTTCCTTGGTTCACTGGAATAACGAGATATGTAACATTGCATCATCCTTGTCCAGTATTGTTGTCACTTGTAGAGAGGCAGTGAGCCAATTCTGTGTAGTGCGAGCGTCGCTAGGTTCCGAGTCCTGGTTGTTTTTCGGTATCCACAGCTAGGGGTTGGCGTTGGTAGAGTTGCTGTGGAGCCGCGGCCTCGCATGAGTCGTTCGATTATGGGATAATATCTGTCGGTGTTCACACTACCGAGTTCTGCGGATTAATATTTCCCTTTACCGATTTACAGTGTACTGCGTTTCAATAATCGCGGGTTAGGCCCTCGCAGTCGACAGGGTTCCTCGGTAGCAACTCTGTGGCCTTTTTATGTCGAACACTGATATCGAGTATCATATACCTCTATCATCACCATGGTTGAAACAGGTTGACCTGAAAGATGCGGTACCACGCAGTGGTTCATCGCTGCCCGTCTACGTGAATTCATCAGCAGATTCCTTCTGAGTCGAGGGAGGGCGGAAGATTTCTTGTCCTACCGCCCAACGTCCCCGAGAGGATACCCGCGGCCGAGGCTAAAGCGGGGTTGCCGATAATAGAGAACTTTATTGATGGTATTGCTGCATCGCTCCGCTGTGTCAGTGTTTCATCTTTGCTACTTTACAGGCGCGAATGTACCCAGTGAATCCAACTGGCTTTTGAAGAATGTGAACCCGGCCACTGGTGAGCTGAATGGATATGTCAGGGCCTCGGTCGCGGAGGATGGCCAGACTGCAATTGAGGCAGCGGAAGAGGCTTTTAAAAATGGTGAGAAAGCAGATCGGCGGGTCCATCTCCATTACGCCTTACCACTTGCAGCTAGTATTGTTTCTACAGTATACCATTGAGAAGTCTATTAGCCGTGATATCATATCAGGCTTTTATGATATTAGGCTCCTCATTGGCGGAATTGACCCCCCTACTCGAGGCCCTCCGCCAAACTGGCCTCTTGATTCGACAACTTGATGTCCCTATCACCACCGTACCACCGAACTGCTGTCTTTGCTCACTAGTATGGTATTTTCGGCCGCTGGAATAACGGCCTCACTCTAGGGCGAGTAAATGTCCCAATGTTATAGAGCCATCGAAAGGTCTTGTCATTCGACAGTTTCCGCCTTCGGGCCACTTGAGGTTTCCTGTTGCTGAGGTGACGTGGTTTAGGCCCCTGGCCCAAGATGAGCCGTAGTGAGCGGGCAGCAGTGCTGGAGTCAATCGCGGATCTAGTTGCTGAGAATAAGGAGGAGCTGGCGAGGCTGGAGACCGCTGATACCGGCAAGCCGTTGACTGTGGTCAGTACGGGTTCACGAGTACCGCAAGATATCTTCCTGTGATCAAGCTCCTATCTAGTTCTTATCTCGCGCTGCTGTCTCGAAGGAATCCGTATGCGGTAGCGCCTTCCTCAGTCTCGCAATGTGGACATCTCCCGAGTTGAGGAAAACTTCCGCTACTTCGCGGCGAAGTTGCGAGTACAGGAGACCTCGTCTAGCTCGCTGAGGCCAGGCAAGTGCTGCCCCTACGGTGGAAGGCTGACCTCCATATTCCAGTTTTAGACGTCCTCAGCTACACTAGAAGGAGTCCTCTGGGAGTCTGCGTTTTGATAGCCCCCTGGAACCTCCCTCTTTACTTGATGACATGGAAAATCGCTCCCTGTAGGGCCTCTTCGAAAGAGTTGGCTTCAGTGTCACCAGTCAGGCATAGCCAGTGGCAACACGTGCGTGTGTAAGCCCACTGAGCTCGCCTCATCTACTCTCGCCAAATTAGTCGCTCTGATTGCATCTGACTCAACAATCGGACCTAAATTGAAGGGAGTCATAAACGTGGTGAACGGCAGAGGTGAAAGATTCTCTCCTGGATATCTTAGCTCATGCAAGAAATCTCAGGCCAGGATCTTGGCGATGTCCTCTGTACCCATCCCTCGGTGAGCGCCATCTCCTTCACCGGCGGGACCGCCACAGGCCGCAGGATCGCCTCCGTAAGTGCTCCCTGGTCACCGCTGTGCCGGAGGGTCATATATCAGCTCGCCGCCCCGCACTTGAAGAAAGTGTCCCTCGAGCTTGGCGGTAAGAATGCCACTATAATATGGAAGGATGCTCCAATCAAAGGAGACCGCATGATGCCTACGGTCATTCGGAGCGCCTTCGCCAACTCGGGTCAGGTGAGTGGCTTCCATTCTTCTGCGTGCTGCGGCGTATCTTTCCCAGATTTGCCTTTGCGGGTCTCGGATACTCATCCACGAGGACATTTACGACGAGTTCGCATCAGCGCTCGTTTCTGGAGCTTCCAAGTTGAAAGTTGGAGATCCTCTAGACCCAGGCACGACCACCGGTGAGTGGTAGGAGAGTAGCGCAGATTCAGGAGTCGCAGGCAGACGCGTTCATACCAACTCTTACTGAACGGGCAGAAGTATAACTGAGAAGGCATCATGCTACTAGTATACCATCACTACCCATTGAGACAACCCAACCCCAGACCTGGCTCGATAGAATCTTCTTTTATATATCGTGCTGTACATGGTAAGATTGCCACGTCGATCAGCACAAAGGGCATCGCCGGCTGCCACGCCAATGTGACTCCCCCGGTTCACGATTCGTGATCAAGAAGCGACAGTTTGCCTCTCGTCAGGCCCTTTAGTTTCCCGAGAGCATGCCTGGCGCGTGCACAACTTCGTCCTCTGGTCGCTCCACGCCAACCCAGCGGCGAGAGTGCTGCTCGGTGGTCCTGAGAAATATGATGGTGATATTCTAGCGTCACCGTCACCTCTGCTCTCGCATTGAAGCAGGTACGGCATTCTACCCTATCACTATTCTCGAAGGTGTAGACCATGATTTTGTGGCGAACAAGGTGACTACCGCATGCCCAGTGTTTGCGTGTCGCCGACGTATCGCGCATTCAGGAATTCTTCGGCCCAGTGGTGTCCCTGCACAAGTTCTCGTCTGAGGAGGAGTGCATCCGACTGGCAAATGCATCTTGCTATGGGCTGGCAGGCTCCTTATGGATGCAGGGTAAGAGTGAATGGGATATTCTTCGTCTTAGTAGAGCATGGGAGCGGAAGTTCGCAAATTTATGGTATTGATTGTGGCACAGCCCTATGAGTAACGTCATGAAGAAATGGAGTCTACTTGTTATGGTGCCAAGAGCAGTCAGTGATACCTGCTACAGTCACTGGCGTCCTGTGTGGCGGATATCGGATCAGCACATTAGCTGCCGTACCCGTACGCCCCCTCAACCTCCGTCGCCGCTACTGCTGCTGCTGTTGAACCGCGGCCGAGCAGCACGGCAGCGCTCGAGTTCGAATGAACCCCTAACCTGACGAATGACACCATTCTGTGCTTAGAATTTGAATCGATACAGAAGAGAGGTTGCTCCTCCCGGGCGATACGATCTCAGAGCAGCTCGATGATCTATCTTATCTTCAGATTTCGCGGTGGCCCACCGGCTAGCCCGAGATATCGATACCGGCATGCTCTGGGTCAACACATGGATGGAGCGCGATCTGAATACACCATTCGGTGGGGTGAAGCAAAGGTACCGAGAGAGGCGAGCCTTCGTCGGACGACATTATCATTCTCAGTGGCATGGGTCGGGAAGGCGGTGACTACTCTATGAGCTTCTACACGAAAGACAAGGATGTGACCATGAATCTGACATAGCCTCCACTACTATGGGTGATTGTGATAAATTATTTTTTCGTGCGTTTCTATGCAATGATATTGCAGCATTGTCTTGTCAATTTGATGCTCTTCTGGATCGCCAGCGCTGTAGTCTTCATCTGTTCGCTCTCCAGTCCTCGCGCGCACCACAAGCGACCTGTTCGTCCAATGACTCAAGGCTGGCCTCTCTCGGCCAGGCAGTCGTTGAGCTCGAACAACTCACCACGAAGCAGGACCGCTCATCTGATCGGCGTCACCTTCAAGATTTGGCCGGCACTCTCGTCTTTACTCACGAAAAATCGTAACATCAAAATTAAAGGCATGATTTTGAATTGCCCATTATCAGGATAATTGATGGTAGGTCTTTATTATTCCTTAGGTGGGAATATGATAGGAATCTTATTAATCCATTTTCTGAGATCATGTGATGCTCATACAGGGTGCCGACCACCCCTCATGGATTTTTCGAGTAAACGAGTTGGCAGTTGTAACGTACACCAATCGGAAGCTCTAGTCCAGCTGGACACTGTAGTTTGGCACCTCGTAGTAAGCTTCGTTCTGCACGTATATCACACCCATCAGCTTCTTGATGTTGAGTCATGCTACTATCTACAACAACACGACCATCGACGGACAGGATATCCTTCCTCCCACCGCAAGTAGGTGGCTGGAAATCCGAAGTTCACGTCTTTACGGCTCTCTTGTAGAACGCACCGCAGGGACCGTCACAGGCAGCTCCCGAGGTTGTCCATCCTGAATCGGTTCCGCATGATGTTGCAGAGGATGGAGGGAAGGCGGTGATGAAGGACTTGGCGGCGGAAGGCGAGAAGTCACTGAGCTACCACTCGCTCCCTGGCTGGGTATGTTTCTTTTTCTCCCGCTCCGACGGTTGCTGATTCTCGGAAGTCCCGCGTTGCGTGATTTCTGTACTGTGGTGGAAGCAACTACGCAGCGTACGGATGCCGCCAACCTACGCGTCCTGTCTCGCATGTTGACGCAGCGTTATTTTCCGGAGGGTTGGGAAACGCCATGGCCCTTTCTTGGCAGACACGGGAGGATGATAACGACGATGATGAGGAAGTCGTCGGACCGCAGCTGTCAGAAGCTCTACTGAAGGTACATCGGTCTTGTCTCGATATATGAAGGACTCGAGCTGTGTCCTTGACCAGGCACCCTTCTTCGACATCAACAGGTTCAAGATACCCCAGAAGTTGTTGACCGTCCAGGCTGACGTCTCTCGATGCGTAATCATCATCGTCCTTCGCTGCTGCTGCTGCTGCACGGTGACTGCAGGTGCTGTGCCGAGCGATGCTGCTCAACTTCGGCGTTGAGGGCGGCAGCGAGAGGCCCATACGGCAGTCGGAGCTCTGCCGTCTCCATGAAATGCACTACGTAAGCCGCTCCCTCAGCAGCACGATCGGGACAAGGAGTCTGCCTTCTTCCCAGCAGCCAATTGCCCCGTACGCATGTCAGGTTCGGTTTTACCTCTATAAGCTGATTCTGTCGAGAGATCCTGGCGGAACGGTGAGGTCGTCAGCAGTAGCAAGCCTTCGGTTCGCCTGACCTGCTGTGGTCTCAGGGAAGGCAAAGACTCAAGCAACTCCGTGCTAAGGCGGCCGACAAATTGGAAGCCTTAGAGCGACCGCTCATGGCCATCAGCGTGGGGTAAGATGGAAATTTTTTTCGAGCGATTCTACAATGTTGTTCATGCATAGATACGTGGAGGGCGTCACTGCAAACGCTAGGCGGTATCATAAGGAAACCGAAGACAGAGTCCTTCGAGACGGCCTGGCTGAGGTGAGGCCTGCCTTATCTTCCTGAGAGTGGCGGCTGCTGCCCATCAAAGTCGCAGGGACCCCTGCTTGCTGTCAGATCAATCGCTCCTACAGACGTGTGGCCTTCGATAACAGTTCGCTTGTGCGCTCACGCTCAGCATCGCCCAGCCGGAGTCGCAGGAAGAAAATCTCTATGTAAGTGCCAGAGCGGAATTTCCCTTTGGCAACCCGCGGCAGGTACGTGCCGGAGTCTCGCTTCGCTGAGTGGCATGGATCCGCCGAGCTCGGTGAAGCAACAGAAGTTGAAGGAAGCCCTCAAGCGGAGCAGCGAGGTTCATGTGAGCGACACGCCCGTAGCGGCTCGCGAAAGACAGGAATGCTGCCTGCAGACCATGTGGGTGCGGATGGCCTTGGAGGCGGAAGATTTGGAAGAAAAGGAACGAGTGGGGTGGTTCCAACGATCGCAGTTGCGCAAGGAGAGAAGGGTACGCAGCCGAGAAAGAGTTCAAGCGAGTAAGATCGCTGGCAGCCACCTCGCTATTTTCATATCTTGGTCCTCAGAACTGGCCGAAGTTCGGACTATTAAAGAGGAGACCAGCAACGACCTGAGGAGAAGTGGGTCCAGTTCCGTCTATCGCTGATCGTGGACTTGGCCTGCCCTAGTTGATCACTGCCTTTTCAGCCAAGTATGAACGTGAGAAGATGCTGGCTGAGAAGCGAGTGCACGCGGAGGTCGAGAAACTCCGTGTTGATACTCATGCAAAGAAGGAGGCGGAGGTGACGTGTTCCCTTTGATGACTTTTCACGATCATTTCCCTTCTCGTCAGATAAAACGTTCTTTTGCCCAGTACACGGTTCGGTTACGGAAGCGGCTTTTACCGATTGCCTGTAAATTTAATATGGATAAAGGATTGGTAAGAGGGATGCAGCAAGCTCGCGGTCGATTTTCCCTTTTCCCAGATACTCCATCGCTACATGGCCTTGGCCACCTGCCTGGCGAGCTCAAGGGCCGTCACATTACCACAACTCAACTCAGCTGCTGACTGCTTACAGTCTGCCGGGCTCTGGTGCCCTCGAATACAGTCCACGATAGAGGTGGTGAGGGAGGGAGGCGGGTCGTTACTGGGTCATGTCCTATCTTGGCCCTGGTGATAATACACAGTGGTATTAGCGTTATGGTAGGACAGTGGATACTCTCACAATTCCCATTATAGCACTGAGATGGAGAGTTTTTGAGTGCTAATCGATAGAGTAATCGATATGGACACATTCTCGCATTCGCAGTGGAAGAGAATCGCTACTGAAGGAGTGCTCCGGAGAGTGGGAACCATGTCAGTCAATAATGGTGACGAGGAGACGAGAATGTTGTTTTCTTATTTCATCGATTTTGGAAATTTTTCGAAGCTCGCTCCATACTTCAGTTCACGTTAGTCTCTTGAGAAGGACACTGAGACGCTCCCCTCAGGCTAAGTCGGTCGAGAAGGCCCGATGGAGGCGCAGTTCCCTGTTGGATCCCACCGAAGCATCGGCCGCTAGATCAGCAGCCCCTGTCTCTGAAGAGGTTGGTAACCGGTCACATCGGGTAGGTTGGGGGCCAGGCTTGGACAAGGGAGGAATACCATGAGGTGCTTCTTGTTACAGGACGGCAGGGCGTCGATTCGAGTGGTCGCGACGAGCGACCAGCAGCAGCAGCCGTCTCGGCTCCAGCGAGAATCTGTGAAGAGCGAGGGCCAAAGGAATAATAATGTGGTGCAGGTGAGCTTAGTCTTGCACGTGATAGGATGCGGGGACTCTCTCTCAAGGGAAGAATTTTGCAAGGGTTGGGGTAATTGAATCCTGCCCGCTAGGTGCGTGTGTGAGTTTGGAGCATTACGGCTTAGTTAGACTAGCACCGATGTACCTCTGCGTGGTGGATCGGTGTAGCATGTTGAATGGACCCTGTCATCAAACCAAGGAATGAATAGCCCGCTTAGTCGCCATTCTGCGGTGGCTGTGCAATGGACGTGGGTCTCTCGCTCAGGCATATGCTCCTCCTCCCCCTCCTGCCTACTCTATCCGCAGCCTACCCCCGCCACTTACGAGGGCGACCATCGGAGTTCCCCTATCCTTCACGACAAGCTCATGGCAGCCGCAGCCCACAATCAGTAAGAACACTGGCGGATTTTACTCCTTACTGTTGGGCTCGTGAATCAGCGAGTTCCACCGCAAATGAGATTGGACCAAAATTTGAAGAAGAGAAGGGTTTGGGGATGCGGTTACCTACGCTGCTGGCTGGGGGATAAAACTCAGTAAATTTTAGTAGAAAGTATAAATTTCGGTTGGTAAATAGAGTGGCAATGAATCTGGTTCAAACTCTCAGTAGTTGAGGCGAAATTAACGTTTACTTTATACCAAATCAATTTGGAGCACTGTAGCATCTTCAGAGTGTACCGAGCGTAGTGCAAGCTAAGGTGTGTCTGGTCATTCTTCCGGCCCATTTCACGCTGGTTGATTCTCTTCCGCATTCTGTTTTGATCAGATCCCTTCATGCCCTTCCAAACCGAGGGGTTTCATCTCCCCGTTAATATGATACCGAATGCCGGGCGTTGGTAGCACACGTCAAGTGTCTTCATCATTCATTTTCCACCAGGATTTACTATCCCGGACATGTATCCACGTTGCGATGTCCTCCTTTATCAATCGTTGTGAAGTTCCGGAGAGTTTGCGTTTCCGAGTCGGGGAAGGGCCACCCACAGCGCTACAGACAGGGGAAGCTTTTTGACAATCTGTCTGATTGCGCTGCATGCCACCGCTACAGAAAGTCTACAACTGTGCACATCGGCAAGAGTCTAAGCCGGGACCAGCGTTCTACGCCGGTTGGACGATCAGCGATACTAAAGCTTCAGACTTGAACACGCAGTATATGCTGGGATGAGCTGGTTCTACTCGTTTGCATACCATATCGGAAGACCCTGTACTACAGGGCCTGTACTGAGGCTAGGAGACTTCCCTGATGAAGTTCTAGGCGACTCAGGACACCGGTTGTATCAAGGTGAAGGGCCCTTCGAGTTCAACTTCAAGAAGACCACTCCTACCAAACGGTATTACACCTATATGCAGGTTGATGGGGAGCCCTTGAAAGTTGTCCTGAGTCGGTTGCCACCTCTTGCCATGTGCCGAAGGGCACGCCCCCGGATCTCTCCACGATGGGGATCGGGTTGCGGACTCTCTCTGTCGTCCGCTCCCCTTTTGGAGTGATCCGCTGGATCCCTATGAAGTTCAACAGGGCCTGTCGAACTTCATCAGGAAAGTCTCCGAGCGACTTGACGGGCTCGGTGTTTTGAACAACACTCCTGTCTCTGATACGATTTTCTCACAAGCTTCTGTCGACGGCTTTCATTTCGTTAGCAATTTGCATCTCTAAGTCGCTTCGACTTCATTTCCGCTCAAAACGATAGACGGACTCCATGGGAACGATATCCATCTCGGGACGTCTCTCGACCAGAAGCGGACGTCTCGGTCTGCACTGGGAACAAAACATCGAGTGTGGAGAGTAAATTGTATACACTGTAGAACGATACCAGTTGAATACAAAATCTATTGTTGGCGGAAGAGAAGGAGAGGAGATCTCCTGAGACTATGAGACAACGGCTACGAGGCGGCTCCGAACGGGTTAGAGTAAACGTTGGGCTTTGGCTTGGGAGGCAGGTCATGAACTGGTCGCGGATCCGTGAGATCTTCCCGCACCGCGAAGGATTTCGGAGCATACACCGGATGCTCGAGGAAGTCGTCAGAAGGTAACTTCTTAGAGGGCGTCTGATTGTATTGCCGCGTGCAAACGGGAATGTCGGTGGGCGGAGGAGCTAAGTCCTTCTCGTCAGCCATTGGGGCTCCTGTACGCCACGCAGGCCGCTCTCCAGGAAGCTCACCTGAGTAGAAACTCACAGAGGAAACACAAGAAAATCAGAAAAAAATCAGATGCGGCCTACCTTGGGCGCCCGTCTGTATGGCAAGATTGGCCTGCCGGTCCTCCTCTGTCTCACCACCACGTAATTCCCAGGTCTTTGCTGCTCTCGTCGAAGTAGTAACGGTTCTCCACTCCGACCTGAATGGTCGTAGGATTCTTCAAAGCGACTTGGAGATGGATTTTTTTGACCCAACCAAGATGATCGTCAAAGCCACACTCTCAGTCGCCTCACTCTACTACTACCATTCACTACGATTGAGCCTTTAGGAATGGCCAATTACACAAGTCCATGACCACCTCGCACACTACCAAACTTCACCCAAATCATAATTACCAAGAATCATCGATAATTCCCAAGGCGGACGTAATGGCAGTCAAATTCGCTACATACACCGCATCTTAGGCGAGAACGGATCTATCGTCATAACCAAACCTCATGACGTTATTCTTTTCCGTCATGAAACGGCTATAAAGACTGTCTAGTATACCAAAATTACTCCTGATCACCGAGCACCCGTCACGCGCCACGAAATTGTACCTCTCGGTGTTCAACGCACATGCCACCAAGCCAGTCAGTTAGGGAATTCCAGAAGCCAGGAACGGGCATGCAGGACTTCCCTTCGTCGTCGTCCTGCGGGGAAGAGGAGGTCATACTAGAAGAAATAAAACTAACATGGATAGCTACTCTGCGGCAGTAGAACTCTAATTGACGCTGCTGCTAGTGCAGCACTATTGACCCAGTCCGACCACGCGGGTCAACATAAACGAGACATCCGAGAGGGCCATCTGAGAGCGATGGAGGGGCTGCCCTCGACCTCCGATCCGTGGTGATACATCAACGAATTCTGGCATGGGTCACCGGCAGGCACGCAGGATTGTCAATGGCAGCCTCGCCTGCCCTTCCAACACCAATTACCGCATTCCCACCGACGGTGTAGACCGCTTCTGTCAGAAAGGTTTCTCATTTCCCTCGGGGAGGCAAACGCCCTACACTACCACTGCTATAGCGTGATGACAAGCGGTCCAACTAATGCTTTCTATCCGCCGTATGCTAAACTACCTCTTCGACTTTACAGTACTAATAAGGCCACTCTACCAGAGCCTTACTACAACGCGCAGAACAGCGCGTCTAGCGTTGAGTAACGGTAAGTGAGCAAGATTGCTCGAGCGCGGTTGACGATTCCGCCGGGAATAGCATCGGGCACATTTCCTTCGTCTCAACCCCCGCTTCAAGATCACCGTAAAGGACCATACTATTCCCACTTCTACCGCGTCACTCTCGCCAGGAGAAGTCGTCTGCATCTGATTTTCACAAGGGGCGTAAAAGCGCTGTTTTTGACAGCACGGCGGGTTGCCCTCCCCCTGAGGGGCCCCAGGTCCGTTGACAGCTTCTGTGAAAACCAGCTGCTGTTTTTTTCACCCATAGAATGTCGCTGCAGGACTCCCGTCGTCTGTCTGATGAGAAGGAGGGTAGTCAAGGGCCGGGAGGGAGTTCCGTTAGTTCTCTCTCAGGAAGGACTCTCGTCGGTGGCAGCAGCAGTAGTAGTAGCAAGTACAAGAGAATCATGGTAAGGCTTAGACGCGGTACTGCACTCCAGGGCAATGGCCGTGATCAGGACACCTCCCTCCTGGACGAGTTCGGTCTGTCCGCGAATCTGGTGAGACTTGATCCGCCCTCGGGTGTCGAGCAGCCCTCGACGATCAGGAGAGGGGGTCAAAGGTCCACTCGCCAAACTATATGTGGATGGTGCAGCAACGTCGGCATGCCGAGGCTAATGAGGGTCTGTGTAGACCTGTACGTGGTATAGGGAAATGAGGAGGTCTTTTTAGTCTACCCATCGACGCGCCGGGAGGAAACAGGGTATTCTGCGGAATGGACCGTAGGTGTAGAGAGGCGCCCTTCAACGTTGGATATGCCGCCTGCAACTCAGCAAAGTTCTCGGACCCCTGACCTTGATCGCTTCGGTCGATCCCGGTCACGTTCGTCCCTGAGCTCGGAGGTGTACTCGACGCCGTACTTCAGCAAGCATGGCAGAACAGTAATGTCCCCTTTGTTATGAGACTGGGAGACTATCAGCCTTTCAGGCCGGCTTTTTCGACCGAACTCCCTCCGATGCTGTCAGCAGGGGGCGGGGAAGTCTGGGGAGCTTCTCGTCATCTTCCTCAAGTATAGTTTCTCCTAGCCTTGCTATGACCAAGAGCGGGGCATCTTCGGTACGTGCCGGAGCATCGCGCCGCTAAGGAAAGAGCGATGATGGGCAATTGAGGGAAGAGCGTTATACTAATTTGAATGAGAGTTCAGCGTGGTGTGGTATGGATAGGTGGTCTTCCACAGGGGAGGGCTTCGAGTATTCGATCGAGCCTTCGTGGAGGAGGTGTAAAGCAGCTATTGGCTGCTTATGGTGGGTATCGTGATGAAAGGGATGCTTGGAAGAGCAACCGAGTATGTCGCTATTGGGTCAACATAAGTTACCCTTCGTGGATCAGTCTTCAGGAAGCTCAGTGAAGGAAGCCAGGAGCGGCGACCTGCTCGCGTCGCCCACAGGTGGAGGTAAGATACGCAGTCAACTAGGTTGAGGGACCTTCACCGCAGCAGTAGTGCACAAGGAAGGCGCTGTGAGCGAGCATGCTAACAGAAGGGATAGTATCAAGATAGAAGGGGAAGAGCCATTGGCCGGTATATTTTCTACGCTCGAGGTCAGTGGCGATCGCGTTTCCTCCCGCAGATGCATGTGGCTGCCATCTGTGTGGGACATTCATGCAGTATCGTCTGAGGGGCCGGAAGAACGACGATAATAGTGAGGAGCTCGTTGCTGACATATGGTGTAGGGGGATTCAGCGCCCTTGTTCGGAGCGTGCTGCCGTCGCCAGTGGTCACGGCAGGTACTGGAGACAAAAGAGGAGCGAGGGTAGCGAGGTTGGTGCACCGACGATCGGCCGAGTGCCAGAGAGTTCTGTGCCTCTCGAAGCCTCCGGCGTGCAGCTGACTGCTGGCTTGAAATCTCTGATTGAGATTCTAGAGGCTGATACGGACAGGAGCTCCAAGAAGGGACTTGATAACTACAAAATAGATGCTATTGTTAGCCACAGGTGATTTGCGGAATTTTTGGTATGCCCTTCTCGTCGTGCGCGCGTATTCATATATTCGAGCGCTGTTCCTGACTGGGTCAGAGCAGACATATAGGGTGGGGATAGGTTGGCGTATCTTGCCGCAATGGAACCTTACGGAATAGGTCAACTTTGAACCTAGGATACTCTCGAGCGTCTTGTGTGGATAGAAGCCTGTCAGCTGAGATCGAGGAGCTTGATTCTCTTGGAGATATGCCATGAAATCTCGCGGCGTTTCTGAAGGAGAATTGTCGCACTTCTGTATCCCAGTAGCGGGTTTTCAGATACTACAGCGACAACGGTGGCGTGAAATGCTCGATATGCATGGATGAGCTCAGGAGTGGAGACCTCGTCAAGGGTCTGCCGTGTCTCCACACTTTCCACACTAAATGGTAGCCTGCTGCTGCTATTGGAACTGCGGCTGGACTTCTTGTGTCATCTTGCGTGGGCGTGCATAGCTAGTGCTGCATATCTTAGCTTGACCATGAGCCATGATGAATGAGAAAGATATGCTGTTATCCCCCGTTCCTCTTCAGCATCGACCATTGGCTCCGAGTGAATCATCGCTGCCCGATATGCAAGTATGATATCACCAGAAGACGCTGAGGCCCGTCCCCCCTGATGAGAATAAGTTTTCTTTCTCGTGTTGTCTCTTATCGCTACGCCCACAGTTGTTTTCGAAACGGTATGCTACTCCTCGCAGTCAGTATATAGGTGTTAGCGTTTTTTCACTATAAAGTAACCACCGACCCGTCTTGCTCTGTTGTGCAAGTTGGCGACGGTGCGGCTGTTGCCATCCTCCTGCTGCTGCTGTGAGCGCCTCCACAGCGTATTGTTGATTATTAGTACTTTTGTAATTTCGTGGCGCGTGACGAAGTCGCGGATGGATAGTAGCACCATGGAGTTTCATGTGTACAGACTGATGGCTTGGGCTTGTCAATCACCAGGGGGGGACTGCCATTGCAGTTCATTTCCTTTTTCGGGATCAGCGTCCTTGCTCGCGGAAGAGAGTGACAAGCATCATGGCTGAGGGTCCACGGTAAGCGTGCCGGCTGCTCCAAATTGATTCAAGGTCACAAAATTAAGTATATCTTAGCGCATACTGCGTGTTTGAGTCTAGAGAAAATTGTCAGGCTCAGACCAATTTCCGAAAATTTATAAGAAATCTTCAAAATTTTCCAAAATTTCCCTGAAATTCTAGTATCGTATGCATGAATATATTTATGGCTAAGTCTATGAATACAGACCAAACTCGTGCAGTAGTGGAAAGTAGATACTACGACCCTGGGCGGCAGCTGCTGTTGAGCCTCTTCAATAGCGGTGACACGGTAAGCCTCTCCCCCTATACCCACAACGCAGTCCGTGAGTGTCGTCAGGCTTCTGCCACTCATCATCACCATCAGCCCGCCGATCTTGCTGCTCTCGGAGCCCAGCAGCAGCACCATTTTCAGCACCACGACGACTTGGGTGGTCTAGACTGGCTACGAACTCTGACGTGAGAATGCTGCTCTGCTGTTCTTCCTCTGCTTAGTCGAATATTCAGGTACATGGCCATGGCGCTTTCAGCGTTATCGGTGCTATCTCCTCTGCCAGACTTCATAGAGATGCTCCGAGCTAAGCGAGCGAAGGGATCAGCACTGCCCTACTCTACCCTGTTCACGCAGGTTAGCGATACCCTCGGGGTTTTTGCGATATTTATCGCCGACTTTCCTCAGGCGTACTTGTGGGTGTGGTACGGCTACCTGACGGCCCACTGGGATATCGTCCACATCAACCTCCTAACGGTGTTCATCTCGGCTTTTTACGTCGCCGTTTTCGCCTCCTACGACGGCCATGTTGTGAGCAAAGCCGCTACGCTGCTGTCGGTGATGGCAGTGGTGGTTGGTGCCCTCATCTGCAACACAAGCCTTTCTGACACCAAGCTTAAGGTCCAGGTTTTCGCCTACAGTGCGACGACTCTCAGTATCATTCTCTGTGCGGCTCCGACGCCGCAGATCGTCACGGTGGTCCGGTCGAAGTCGCTGGAGGGATATCCGACGGCGTTGACGGTAGCGGGCTTCATCTCTTGTTGCCTTTGGGCGCAGTGCAGCATCCTCATGCACTCCCTGCCGTACCTGATTCCCAACCTCGTTGGTGTGTTTTCTTGAACGGCGCTCAGCTGATGGTCGTCATTTGGATCCACTCGAAGCCGCATCCGGAGCTCTTTGCAGCCTCGCCTCCGACATCACCACAATCTATCGATCGGGCGGCGGCGGCAGAGATTGTACCACGCTTGGTCAGCCGTGAGCCCTACAAGACTCGGAAGAAGGCCGCCGACGTCTTTGGCGTGGGCGACCGCTTTACGGTCTACGGCAGCGTCTTCAGTGCGCAGGAATAGAAACGAGCATGGCCTTAGAAGTTTACTACCATTACAATATTTTATGTGTCTCCATGCATGTTCACGATGATGTTCGAGTACACGCAGGTCCTTGCGTTACTGTCAATCACAGTGCGAAGATGCCCGGGTGTTCAATAGGCCTGTCCTGAGCTTCAGGAGCGCTCGCAGGGTCGTCTCCTACTCGTTAAGTTTCATTTTGGGAGCGCTCCTGAAATTTGATAGACGCACCCTGTAGTTCTCGACGCTGTTGCCAGGCTACTTTCGCTTTTGGGCATGCTAAACATCATCGTGGTGGCTGATGGTGGCGGCTCAGTCCGGAGGGGCCCTGGCAAGGTCCTCGGCCTCGTCTCGGCCTGGCAGTCCGGAGCGTCTCCCATTGGATCCTCCCAACCTTGGCAGCGAAGTCGTGTTGACGAGATGGAGCACGGGTTGGCAACTGACGCGCCAGTCGACGTGGTAGGGGGGCAGAAGCGGAAAAACTGGGAGGAGCTCCTCGAGGAAAATAGGGCTAAATCGGCAGAGGCCAATGATGAGGTGAGATGCGTCTGTTTCGCATCGCTCCGTCGGCTTGCTCTCTCATCTCTGTAATATGCTGACCAGCGGCGTGAGGCGACTCCTCCAACTGCAGCAGAGCACCATGACTCGCTGCTCTGGATCTAGCATTCGCTATGCGTTGTGAGATTTCGTGGTCCTTGTCGGCTCCCGTTGAGTTACGGAAATTCTGGTATTGAATCAATTTTCGGGACTGTGGTTTCACCAAAAACCATTTCAGATTAATCTCGCTTCAACCGTCAAGTACGTGACAATTTGAGCTTCAAAAGATATCTTTATCCTCACCCGAGCATACCGCTTACCAAACACGCGGATAGCTCGGCTGGTGAGACACCGTCCTTGGCTGTGGGACATAAGGGAAGACTACACCTGTGTTGACGTTAGCCTTAAGGCGGGCGGGCTGGTCACGGCCCGGTGCATCCCGGAGGGAGGGGCTGCCGGGGACGCGGTTACGCTGACCTTCCACTTTGAGACCGTAGAGGATGCGCGCAAATTTGAAGAAAAGTGGGGAGGGCCTCTACCGGCGAGAAGTTCGGCTCCTCCTAAGCTGGTTCTGCCTTATTCGAAAAGAAATGTTCCTGAGGAGGTGAGTCTCAGACTGGTGCCGTTGCTGTTATTCAGTCTCGCTATGTCCCAGGTTTCAGCGCTAACGGCGGCGCGCTCGAAGGTCGGCATTGGGTGGTGAAGGCCGACGGTGCGCTGGAAGACTCTAGCAACTCCCAGGGGGGATTTTCCGCTAAGGAGTGTCTGGTGTAACCCAGGCTCTACCTCTCATAGCGGCCCGTCCACAAAGCTCTCCTCGGCATTACCGAGCAGGCCTCTTACACGTTCAAGTGGTAGCGTGCGTTAATGTTATGCACGGTGTACGCGCTGTCCCTTGTGTGATGCCGTGACCTTCTGCTGTGGCGTTCGTCAATCACCAGGAGTTTCTTCTCGACCCGCCCCGGAGCCTCGGCCGAATGCAGTGGGATGCCGCTCGGCCTCGGCCACTGACGTACTTCTGTCGCTGCGAAGTTGTTTTGTCTAATTTGGTCGGCCCTGTGAATGCTGACGTCACCTGGCCTGCGGGCCCTCGTGATGGCCCTTCTCAGCTTGACGAGTGGGGTAAGATGTGGTATCGCCACGTCGATTCTTATGATCTTTTTCTCCCGTACTGGGCGTGTACTGTATTTCCAATGTGTAGCTTGTAGGAGCGGTAATATATGGTTTCCGGCTGCTTAGGTACAGGCGAAGTTGGACCCGCCAAATCTGGCAACCAAAGTGTTGTACGCTCACATCGGTGATGACCCGATGAAGTGGGAGGTGCTCACTGCGTTCAAGCGGGGAGCCAGTCGAGCGATGCGAGTGAAGATAAGGAGCTCCTTCACGAAGAAGATTCTCCGGCCCTACTACTGCAGTATGGTGCAACGAAGGCCACCGGAAGGCTCGACGATTGCTGCCACGATATGTACCAAGCCTGGCGGGAAAGCTGCTGACAAGCGCTCCGTGTACTTCCACTTTCCGACGCATGAAGACGCGGTGGAGTTTGCGGAGCTCTGGGGGAACGTTCACCGGTTTAAGACGCCGGTGGAGCTGACCAAGGAGATACCGGACGATCAGCAAGTCCGCGAGGATTGGGAGGCAGTGCTGAACAGGACGAGGTCGAAAGTTGTAGAGGCGGATGGAGTGGTAAGGCGTGGTGGCTTTTACGTGGGTTCCAAAGCTCAAGGTTCCCCTTTTTCATACTCTTGATGAATTGTTTTGGACAATACCGCAGAGTTGAACGACGCTTCCCAGTATGGTAGAACTTGCAATGTTCTCTGTTGTACTACTGCTATACAGTCTGTAACGCAAAAAATGCAACCCACAAAAGTGAGATCTCTATGCCCGTGGCGAGAACGGCGGTCGATATTGTATGGATAATATAGTGTCCTATCGCTCTGCAATAGTTGATGTATATCAAAATTCATCCCCATACGTAGTGATGGCCTACCGGGCTCAACTTTGCATGCGGCATTTTATTCGTTACAGCGCAATCTTCGGGGAAAGGCAATTCCCTCCAATCATTTCAGGTGAACTACGCGGGGCCAGTGAAGTACGTCCGGATCGGTTCGGATGGGGACAAGTTCGTTGCGACGCACGCTTACCGGGACGAGAAGGCCGGCGTGCGGTTGTTGAAGCTCGTGGAACAGAAGGCCAACCTCTGGGACCTGCAGGAGACCTTCTACTGCGACGAGATTGTCTCTAAGCCGTGGGGGACTTTCATAGACGCTAAGTGCGCGAGGCCAGAGGAGCCGAAGAAAAAGTACCTGTTCGTCCTTCACTTTGAGACGCAGGGCGATGCAGTCTACTTCGCTGAGAATTGGGGAGCGCCTTTCGCAGAGGGAAGCGTGGAGGCCTCGAAGAAGGGGAGGACTAGTGCTGCACTCGGGTTCGAGCTATCGAGCGAGTAATGGTAGCTCAGCAGGGGGTAGCATCGCTCCGCCGAGGTTGGAGTCGGGAGACGGGTGACACTGAGGATAGCAGTGCTGCCAGCGCTCTGGGTCCTTCGGCCGGATGGCAGCGGCGGAGAAGCTTCCACTTCCGGGTCCGAGGCGGTAGCTGATGAAGCTCCCGAAACGGAAGTCCCGGAAGATTCGGATGGTATGCTCGATGAGGGGAGTACCGAGTCTGAAGGTGAGGTGACACCTGAGGGGAACGAGAATGACAGCGAAAGTGAGAGGGAGGAAGAAGGGACTAGCATCGCTGACAATGAGCAGGAAGAACCAGCGGGTGTTGAGGCGACCGACGATGCCCCAGACGAGGGGAGCACCGAGTCGGGCGATGGCGAAGATGAGCTGACGGCCGAGGGGAGCGAGGATGATGTTAGTAGTTCAGCGAAAGAGGAAGAGGCTAGCGAGGACTCAGAGAGTAAGCCTGCTGCCGATGGGCTGATGGGTGAATCAACGGGTATTGAGGCGACCGACGATACTCCTGATGAGAGTAGCAGCGGAGATGAGGAGGATACGGTTGGTGATGAGGATACCGCTGGGGAGGGCTCGGAGAATCAGACTTCTGAGGATAACCGTGGAGGCGGTGCGACTGAGGGCTACTTGGAGGGGGATGTGGAGGAACCTAAAGGTGACGACGACGAGGAGGCCGACGTCGGATCGGAGGATGGTGCAGAGGAGCCGACGGGTGACTCCAATACTGTTGAGGATTCTTCGGAAGAGGTAGGTGGCTGTGTGAGTACCCCTCCCGGAGCGTCCCATTGTCGAGTCGATTCACTTACTTGCCATGCGGGCATGCTGAAGGAACCGTGCGCTCAATTATAGCCCGTGCCAGGAACCGAGCTTAGAAGGCTTCGAGGACACTCCTCCGCTGAATGATGAGGGTGATTCCATCGACCAGCCCTCATCGACCTCTGCTCAGTGGAGCAGTTCGGAGAAGTACCCTGAGGTGAGCTGCCTTCGGGAAGGCGACAGTCTTGGTCGTCGATTATACGGTGCATCAGGCCCCGCTGCCACCGACCTTCCCTGCCACTGACGAGTCGGTCAATGCCGAGGTCGAAGGAGAGGAAGGCCATGGCGAGCGAGTTCTCGATAGGGACGATGATGAGCTGGAAGAGTCTCTAAGAGAGGGTTCGCGTTACGATGACCAGGTAGGCTGGTTCGTGCCGCCACCGCCGTCGCGTTCCTCTTGCCTGGTGGAGCTTTGACGTTGGCTCCAACGTTAATCGGCCTTTTCTTCGTCGATTACTAGTGGCTCGCAAATCATTCCTCGGTGATCGCTATCCGTCGTGATCATGGGCGGCAGCTGGCTCATTGAAAGTCTGACCGTCGAGCGGAGCTCCCGAGGGAATTCTCATGTTTCTTCTCAAGCAGGCGCCCGAGGAAGCTGCTGCCGAGCCTGAGGCTGCCTCGCTGCGAGGCTACAACAGCGATACCGGCGATCAAGACGAGGAGGAGGATGGTGTCCCTGAGGACCTGCCGGGTTTTGAGGACGCAGATGAGGTAACTACTGGCCAGGGCGTGAGGGTTCTCTTGGGGAACAGGAGGCGGCATGGCAGCTATATGCCAACGAGGATTCGTCGAGCTGTAGTACGGAAAACCTCAGGTTCACCATCTCGCGAGACTCTCATCTGGACTCGAGGAGGGATTCTCTCCGGGAGATGAGGTGAGTTTTTCGAGCGATCGCCTTTCCAGTGATGGTGGTCGTGCAGGAGAGCTCTGGTCACGGGGAGCCCGAGGTGAGGCATTTTTCGGAGGATAATAGGGTCGACCGCTACAAGGTGGGTGGAGGGGAATTCTCTGCGTTCCTTGTTTCCTCCACAGCTGCTACTGATCAGGCCTCCTTCGATGACGAAGCACACAGTAGTGATGAGCTAGAGGCCGACACCGCTGCGGTCGAGGAGGGCGGCGAGGATGGGGACGTGCTCGACTCGTCAGGGGAAGAGCATAATCCAGAGGTGAGAATTGCCGCAGCGGATTGACACGCCTAACGGTCGTGCTCTCAGTCTGAGGAAGCGTTCGGCCCATCTCATTCTGAGGAGAGTGGCGGTTCGTTCGTGCCCACTGATGAGGTGACGGGCTGCTGCCATTCGGTATAGTCAAGCATTGCACGGTGTTCAGGCTGGCTTTGGCACCTGTCGGGAGTTCCGCCCGCGCCACAGCTACAAATACGGCAAGATCACCGCCTTCGATACCTCGGGGAGGAGGTTTAAGGTCGGCCTTCCTCATCGCCTGGTTCTGATGCTGGCAGGGCAGGTTCGACGCCAGTACAAAGGGGAGCCTGAGGTAGCAGCTTGCGAGGAGGTGGTCACGCGACCGAAGCACCGGGCTGACCTAAACGACTGGCTCATTCCGGTGAAGTGCAACATCATCGGTATCGGTGGCGTCGAGACAGTCGAGGGGAAGATTCGCTGTGACTCGGAGTACGAGGCAAGGACGCTCGCCAAGCTGTGGGGCGGCTTCGATGTGAGCTAGCGAGGTCCCGGGTTCGATCCTCGGAGCCTGCTTTTCGTCCAGGATCCCTCTTGGGTCCCTGGCCCGTATTCACTTCCCGGTATGGCTGGTAACGGCATGCGGCTGCCAGATGGAGTGGAAGGCAGCAGCAGCGGGTCGTGGTACACCTACGCTGGGGGCTCCTGGGGCCACCACGCCACCGTAAGGATGGAGGCGACCTTATTTTGCTAACCCTTTCTCTCTCTCAGGGGGCGAGATCGCAGCCGTCGGCCGGTCTACCGGCAGCACAGGTGAGAGGAGAGCGTGGGCGGTTCACCCGGAAATGGTGTCGTTGTATATTTCAATATGCTGATCGAAACTCGCAAGGGACAGCAGCAAGTTGCTCTCTCATTGTTCTTAGTGAGTATTGGTGGGTTCCCACCTGTCGTCTTTTCAGTCCTGCACCAAACTCATTGCGGACTTCTCAAAGGGGAAGGCGGATGACATCATCGACTTCGACGCTCGAAAGCGGGAACTCACAGTAGGACTGAGGCTTGGCGTTATGCGGGACCGAAGTTCCTGGAGCAGGTCCTCCCACCACTGACGATACATCCACTGCAGTTGAGGTGCCGGCCAGTAGAGGTGCCTCCGGAGGGCAAGGGAGCTACCTGGCTGGTCCGTGTGGACTGTCGGGATTATGAAGGTGGGTCTGAAGGAGATTTAGGGAGATTTGCGGTATGGAATTCTGCTAGGTCACGGCCGATCGGGTGGGGGAGTTGTGGTATGCGGCGATCGCGGTGATGCTGAGGTCTTGGCGAGGGCCTGGGGCGGCTTCCAAGTGAGCCTGTGTTACTGGTTTTGCCTCCTCTATCAGCCCTTCAGGGCGGAGAGGGGGCTGTCGAGACCGGCCCAATTCCCGGCGGGGCGAGGTCCTCGCACTCCTCGGGATGGTTCCAGCACGTTGTGATGTACCATAAGGAGGAGGTAAGGACCTCAACGACCACAACGACCACGACGACAACCACTACCACAACGCCGGCCCCGACGACGCGCTCGTGGTGGTACCAGTTCAAGCACTTCGCCTGGTCGGGGTTCACAACAGTAGGTTACCCTTGCCGCTCAGCCTTCTGTAAGATGCCTGCCTCAGGCTGTCACGACCACTACCACTACGACCACTACTACGACCACCACGCCGACGACCACTACCACCACTCAGAGGGTGCGAAGTCGTATGCAGCGCTTCGGCGATCGTTGTTCCTGTCAGTCGTTCCTTGGGAGCTGCCAGGAGATGGTCCCCCTGTCCGGCCCGAACCACATGCCTCAGCACATCGCCAACTTCCTCTTCGACAACCGCGGCCTATCCGTGAGTCGAGCCCTGAGCCCAGCCCGCGACGGCGGACTTGTGCCTGCAGGTGTCGCCCTGGGGAGAGAAGGGAGGCCAGGCCCAGACGATGGCCTGCGACCCAGTCCGAGCCCCTCCTGCCAAGGAGGGCGATGGCCGTTACCGCGTCTCAGCAAGCTGCTACATGGCTGCATCCTCGAGGGTGTATGCTCATGTTGAGGAGGAGGGGATAGTGTGTGGCTCCTATTGGGATGCCCAGCTCCTCGCGGTTATGTGGGGAGGCTATGAAGCGGTGAGTTGGGTGGAGTTTGGTACGCGTCTCGACAGCAGGGGCAAGCACGAGTTCGATGTGAGGGGATTAACGCGCTCGTATCGGGGCTGTCGAGTGGTGCATCGAGGGGTTGACAACCGACCCTAGCACCGTCGCCGGCTACTTTTCTATCGAAAGAATTGCTACTGAGAATAACCTGGCGACCACCGCTTCTCCGTCCGCGATGTTACTCTAAGGGTTGGGTCTCTCGAGATTTTTATCGCTTCATCAGAGTGCCCCGCCCACAGAGCCCCCTCCTACCACTACTACCACCACGACCCAGGCCCCGAGGGTTCACAGGCAGCAGTCGGCCTGGTGGATGGTACATGCTGCTGGAAGTTACACTTGGAACCACCCTCCCACGGTGAGTCCCCTTACACGCCATCTTAGGACTTGCTGTTCCTTAGCCCCGCCCTGACTACCACTAGCACTACAACGACCACCACTACCACGACGACTACTAGGAAGCCCAGGGTGAGCTGAGCCGCTCTTGTGACTCACGCAACACCGCCCTTAGACTTGGTACCCTACTTGCGAGACCATGCGGCCTGACTGGTCCGATGGCGGGCAAGCGGATGAGGTCCTCGATATCTGGCCTCACGGGCGGCGGCTCCAGGTGGGCTCAAAGAGACCATGCTTGTGGGGGAGCCGCCGGCGCAGGTGCGGCCCTTCTACGCGGAGGGTATCCTATCCCTCACCTGTGAGCAAGTCATGGAGCTGCCGAGAAAGGACTATGATGTTGGCGGAGGAGGGGAGGGCGAGCAGTGGTCTGTTCCGGTGAAGTGCGGAGACTCTGAAGGTGAGTGGGATGTCTGCGGTTCTTTCGGTGGTCTCAAGCTGCGCTTGGTTAGGCCAAGGGTTCGTCAGCCAAGGGAGGATCCACTGTGCGTCTCACTATGATGCCCAGCTCCTTGCCATACACTGGGGTGGTTACAGACCGGTAAGTTTTCCCTAGGCTTGGTGATGACTTCACTTGATGATGTTAGCCGACAACGACCACCACAACCACGACTACCACTACAACGACCACAAAATCGACAACTGCTGCGAGGGCCCACCAACGGTCTTGGTATTACTACTACTCAGGATTCGGCGCTCACTCCCAGGCGGTGGTAAGTTGACACCATCCCCTTCTCTTTATTATTTCCTCTTCACAGGCTCCGCGAACTGCGACTAGTACTACCAGGCCCACCACTACCACAACTACGAGGACTACTACGACCAAGGTGACGGCGCTTTGGCCGGAGATCTCGGGGATTCGCTCCGCTTCTCAGGGTCGGTTTCGGCAGCTGTAACAGGATGCAGTTTGGCGGAATGTTCTCGACGGCACCCTCCTTCGATACTCTGGTCGATGCTCTGGCGTCAGGTCGAGAGCTCAAGGTTGGGGAGGTGCTAGGCAGCGCGGCCTTCATCAGTCGGTCAGGTTTTACCGGCTGGGTTGCGCAGGGCGCACTCTTTGTTCTGCGACAAAGTCAAGCTGAACCCTACGGCGTGGCAGGGGCAGTGGTATGTCCCGGTGAATTGTGAAGACTATGACCGTGAGGACGAGCTGACGACGGCGGCCGTCCTGATGATTTCTTGTCTGGTTCAGATCCGGAGAGCTCTGGTGACGGCAATGTGATCTGCGGATCCTACTGGGAGGCGGAGATGTTCGCAATACTCTGGGGAGGTTATCAGCCTGTAAGTCTCCAGTGGCGGGTCGCTCCGCCCACAGAGAGAGGGCCCGTTGCAGCACGCTCCAGTCGGCGTGGCGGCCTCGGTCGATATTGGTACTCATACTGCGTTCTACTGACTGGGTATGCCTCAGGAACTACCACCTACGACCAGTTCAGCCACCACTACTACGACGACAACCACACAGGCCCCCACACAGAGTGCTGGCTGGTGGAGCGGGTTCCAGCAGTTCGGGTGGATGGTGAGTGCGGTAACTCACGAGCCGTGGCGTTCATCTCAAATTCAGACTTCTGGCTCAACCCAGGCTTCAGCGAGTGAAAAGTTGGCGCCGCCGAAGCCACTCCCGACGGGCACCGCTCCTCCGCCTCCTCGTCCGCATGTGAGCTGCTTTCCATCTCCTCTGGCGATCAAGTGTGCTCTCGCTCAGACTCGGTACCCCAGCTGTACGGCAGCTCAGCCGGAATTCGCAGTGGCTGCTGAGATGGATGAGATCATGGACTTGGCGATGGATCCCGGACGGATAATGAAGGTAACGCTGGTCAAAAGATTTCAAGCCATTCCTTTGTAGCTTCAGCTCACGCCCCTTTCGGCTTCCCGGATGCCGTGTCATTGTCCTGTGACGGAGTAGAGGGCCAGCCGACTGAGTGGGAGGGGAGCGGCAAGTGGCAGATCCGGACCAAGTGCCACGACGCCCAAGGTGGGAAGGCTGGTTACCGATTCGGCCGAGTGTTGCCCACGATGCTGTCAGGTTGGGACTCCGGCGTGACCTACCGCATCGTCTGCGGTACCTACTGGGATGCAGAGTTCCTGTCGATCCTCTGGGGCGGATACAGACCAGTAGGACCGTGCCGCCAGGGCCACTTGGTGATGTCTTTTGGTGTAGGCTAAGATGCCGCCGATGCCGCCCACTACCTCCGCCCCACCCCCAGCTCAACACAAGCGATACACCCAGCAGGCTGAGCTCTTCCACTTCAGTTGGGGGGCCGCTTCATCAGTAAGGCCCGCGTTGGGGCCAGCGGTCTTCGGCCATCCCGTCGCTTTTAGGAGGCCACGACCGTGCCCACTACTACGACTACCACCGCCCCGCCGGTTACCACGCCAGCTCCTGTGTCGAGCAGTGCTAGCGGAGGCTGGTTCAATTTCGCTCACTTCGGCTGGGGATCTTCGGTGAGTTCTCAGAAGGTGTGATCGCCTTCCCAGCCCTCCCGGTCTCAGTCCTCCGGCAGCAGCGGCAGCACTCCCCAAGTGATGACCCCTCCACCCGGCGAGCCTCTGGTAGGACATCCCACCCGAGCGCTTGGTTAGTACGATGGTATGCAGGTGCCGTTCGGAAGCTGTGGTCAGCTCCAACGGGAAGCTACTCCCGGCATGGCCGATGACCTGCTCGACCTCAAGACCGCTGGGAGGATGCTCACTGTAGGACAGTGACGAGGTTGATCCAGGCACAAACACTGTCACTAGATACGCGCGGCCCAGGACCAGGCCAGCCTCCTGCGCCGCTTGACCTGCGACGCCGTGAGCTCGAGTCCTGTGTCGAGTAGAGGAGGAGACGGCAAGTGGAGGGTCCGTGTTGGCTGCCATGAGGGCTTTAGTGAGTTCTGCTAATCTCTAGCGTTTCGTCGTACCACATTTCCCCAGATTCACCCGATGTTATCAAGGGTAACATCATCTGCAACACCTTCCGGGATGCCCAGATGCTCTCTGTGATCTGGGGAGGCTACACGCCCAAACCAGTGAGCCCCCACCGCTCCAATGCGCCTGTCCATGCTCCTCGTCTTAGGTTCTGCCACTCGCCAATGCTCCAGCTCAAGGTGAGAGAAGACGACCGCCCTTCGTGGCCGTCAACGCTGTGCTCAGGTCCCTCGGCTGTGTTACCGCACCATCTCAACGTCCGGGTAACACGACTCGGATCGGAGGTGGTGAGCCGCGTAGGGGCGGTTGACCCTACTCCGAAGGAGCGCGCTAACTGGCATGAGATGCACATACTCTACGACAGCCTACGGTAGGGGTCCTCGGCCAGACCACCTTGCTAACCTCGGAGCTTTCCTCTGTGCAGGTCCGGCGAGAAGACCATCTGGGGCGAGACTCTGGACGGCAAGAAGGTGAACATTATTTTCGACGAGCCCGGCATGGCGGAGTTGCTCATGCGGCAGTTCTCGGGCCGCGTCCAGGAGGTGGGGTCCGATCGCTTTTGCCGGATAAGACTTCGTGTTCCCCTCAGGTCACCACTGATATCACTCGATTCGCACAGGCTCTCGGTGTAAGGAGTCTCTCCAAGGCACAGAGTCCAGTAGGGCAACGGCAGGCCACCGACCAGCAATCCCGACGGGGTAAGACCCGCCTCGCTGCGGCAGTCAGCCATCATCTTCAGGCTGGAGGGCTACTAAGGTTACCAGAAGGAAGTGACCTGACCCTCCTCTACCCCCTGCGAAGCCGTATACTGCCGTGTGGTGAGGAGAGCTGCTCTCTCCGTTGTGTGGGTGTCTTTGTACTTATCATGATGTTAGATGTTGTCAAGCCTTCATGGATGTCCTTGCTTCATTCTCTTGAGTTCACCAATAAGGTTGCCGCCGGCCCTGCTTCGCGTGATCGCAGTCCCTAGGCTCTCTCTACCTTCATCGGTTTGCCTCAGTTTGTTGGGAGGGCTCATGTTGATCTATTTCCTCCTGGTTGTTGCTCTGCCGTTAACAACATCGAGGGAGCCCCACCTCGCAGTAAGCTTGGCTTTTCGGTTGAGGAGTTGAACGTCATTCGGGTGATTCCTCTCAGAACCAGATTGATGGAAAGCTCTCTACAGCAGCATGGGGAGCCCCGGAGGGGTCCGATGGGGATCCTGATGTATCCATGTCCAGAGGGCGACTTCGAGCTACCATCGTCGGTCTTCCCCTGTCAGGTTCTCGAGCCGTCCGACCCCCAGGATGAAGCTCGAGCAGAGCATCGATAAGGACTCAGTGGACGCAGAGGACGTCGCCGCGGAGCTGGCAAGCACAGATGAGGCCGCCGCAGAGATGCTCGGGGAAAGTTCAGTAGTCGAGGATGATGCTGAGGCCCTTCCAGCTGGCCTGGTACGTCTGTCAAGCTCCATCTGTGACTGACAAGGGCCGTTTTCTTTGGCTGTAGGCACCTAGTGAGGGCGTATCGCCTTCGCCGTTTCCGGAGGTTGATGAGACGGTCGAACCAGACAGTACAAACAAGAGCACAGACACGGAGGCAGAACGATCCGAGGCTATCATCGAGGAGGACGGTACGAACGAGGAGGAAGTTGAAGGACGGGAGCCTGAGTCAGAAGATGAAGGCGAGCCTCGGGCTGCTGATGGGGCTTTGGAGGAAGAGAATGCCGAAGATGGCACGTATTCTCCTGACGAGGATGATGTTGATGTTGACGAGTCGGAGGAGCTCAAAAGAGAGAACGATGCGGAGCTTGCTACAGAGAAGAGTGTAGGGTCTGAGGATGTCGATGCTGAGGAGGTCCCTGGGGAGGCCGCGGAGGACGAGGCTGGAGGGAGCGGTGAGGACGAAACGGACACCTCAGATGGCATGGATGGAGATATTGATGAGGCAGAGTTCCCCTCGGTAGAGGAGAGTGACGGGGAGCTGCCTGCTAGGGAGAGAGACGGGGTCGCTGATGAGGGAATTCCTGAACTCCTGGGAGATGTCACCGATGATCAGAATGAGAGTGATGAAGGCCTGGAGAGTGTCGATCGCATGACACGGGGAGTGTGAGGACGAGGATGAGGCTGTGGATGATGAGCGCAGAGCAGAAGAAAGCGTTTCTCTGGGCGATGGAAGCCCACCACCACCCGAGAGTCTGTACGAGACCAGCGATTCCGACCTCGCTCACCGTGACACCGAGGTGAGTATTCCGGACTTCGATGACGATGGAGAGATGTTCGACCCGCTGCCGACTGGCCATGAAAGGGCGGACCCAGGGAAGCCCGAGTTCGCCAGCAAGGCTCGTGCGGGCGGGACTTGGCCCCTGCCAAGAGATCGACCGGTTGGTACCGCTGATTCAGGAGGTAGTATCGCCATGGACTTGCTGCATGAATCTGTTTTTCCTCAGCCGAGTGGCAACCCGACCTCCCTGATATCCCCGATTTTTCGAACGACTTCTTCCCACCAGGAGACGCTACTGATGATCTTCCTAGGGTGAGCTGAATACTCATCTGTTTCTAAAGGAAGCTGCCTTCAGGAGGCGATGGATGCCGATGCGGCTGTGGAGACTCCGCCACCGCCGGTGTCCACTGAGCCGCCGAATGATGGAGACATAAAAGCTTCTCGCTCTGGTCGGGGTGAAGGATCGGACGGGAAGAGTGATGAGGAGGAGGCGGATGGTGTGTCCAGCGCTGACGAGCAAGATGATTATGAAGATGCAAGTACAACTCGAGAGAGAAGCATTCAGACCTTGGAGCCTACCACTCCATTCTCAACGGGTCGAACTTTGCGTGGTATAAGACCCGTAATGACTGCCCACGACGGACAGTTGCAGCGGAGCGGCGGCACCCATCACGTGCAGCACTCGGCCTTCGCCTTCACCTCCCACGGCTGGTCATCCGGAGGCTCGCCGCACGGTGAGGGAGCTCAGCATCTACCGTATTGGGATATCGCTGCTTTTTAGCTCCTGTCCTCCCGCCAATGCTCCCCGGGCAGATCGACGGGGCGCCGAAGCTCGTCTACACAAGCCCCTCGATGAACGAACGACGTCAATCCACTGAGGTGAGCTGCCACAGCAACTCCCTCCTCCCTCGACTGCCCGTCGGGGATCGACTGAGACCTACTCCCGCTTCAACTTCCCACCGGGAGCACTAGCAGGGACGCTCGGGTTTGCAAGCACTCTCGCGCTGTCAGGTGAAGATCCTGGCGGACACCATGCATGTAGAGCTGCAACAGCATGCCGGGGCCTCGATCGTCGGTAGCGACATCACTGGGAGGAGTGTGGTCATCTATTTCCCCACTGATCACGCGGCGCAGGAAGGCTTTCGTCTGCTTAGCTCTCGCATAAGGAACGTAAGACACTTAGTGCGTGGGAGTTACTTATTTTCCGTTGTCAGACGGAGATTCACCGGCAAGGATGATTTCGCTGCTTTCATCAAGCGAAGGCTAGAGGCCAAGATCAAACCTACTAGTCGGCCTTGGAAATTCTTCGCTACAGTATTTTCTTGCGTCGAGACACGATGTACTTCGTGTGACCTCTTGCGCGCTTCGACCGCGCTTCGACCGCGCTTCGATCTTATTCTTTTTACGGTTTTTCTATCAGTTTACTCTAACCATCTATAGATGCATGTTGATGTTATGTGAGGTACTCCGGTAACCCTTCTATCGAGTTTTTGTTATCTTGAGGGAGGTGAGACAATGCAGTTGTGGTTATTGTGCTGTTGCCATATGCTTTGCTCTCACACGCCCTTATTCGTTTTCATCGCAGCCTTGGCCAGCAGCCAGGTGAGCTACTGCTCGCCGGACACGACAGTTCTGTAGCTCTCCTCAGGCTGCGACTCGACCTGGCGATCCGCTAGGCCCCGCCATCGCCGATATACCTGACATGCCAGAGATCCCGGACCTTGACTTCGGCGAACCGCAGAGTTCACCGGAAGGAGAGGACAGAGAGGAGCCGGATCTGGAAGATATCGAAGCTACTCCTCAGAGCTTCGGGGAGACGTTACCGACCTTTTCCGACGCGACAGATCTCTCCGTAAGCCTCATCTCAATCCTCGTTCATCAACTCATCAGCGAGATGTCGCCGTATCTTTGTGGTACTGTTCCTAGGATTTTCTTATGGTGTCAGTCGGAGAGCCTCGGCCCTGACCAATTGAACGAAGAGTTCCCGACAATCGACGAGAGCCCTTCAGCTTCTGCTGATCATTCGGTAGCTTGTCCCTCTTCTCTGCTTCACCTCGACTGGCTCGACTGCAGCCAGCGTGGGAAGTCCTTTCGAATGTTCAGATTACATCCACTGACGCACAGGAGGAGTCGTACGACGATATGGCCCGTGATGAGACCGATGATTCATTCACTGATAACCCGCCGACCGATGAAGAAGCCATGATAGCCTCCGCTGTTGATGAGCCCGACTCCGATCACGTGGAAACAGATCAGGTAGGCCGATGTCTTCAAGCCACTGATGCTCTGCTGAACTCGGTAGAGGTCGCTGATCGGGAGTGTTGAATTCGAGTAGTTGTATGCTTATCAGATCCCAGAGCAAGAGTTCGAGACACCTGTAGTCGATCCCGGCTCGGTAAGTCATGCGTATTGTGGGGTTGGACGTCCACAAACAATGACTTGCTTTTCCAAGCGGCTTTGGCGCAGTAGGTAGCGCGTAGGTCTCATAATCCTAAGGTCGCGAGTTCGATCCTCGCAGGCCGCATTTTCGAGACAAATTTGCATTACACTGCTCTTGAGAGCACGCGGTCACTTCTGCTTCTCGCAGGCCGAAAGCTCCAGCGAAGAACCACCACATACGACGAGCTATGATGGAGTCTCTGAGGGCTCTGAGGGCCTCACGGCTGATGCCGAGCCAGTGTCGCCGAGGAAGCCGTGAACCCAGAGATGCCCGACGTCTCTGAGGAGGCACAAACACCCCCGTACAGCGATACTGCCGATACCAACGACCTGCAGGCTGCAGAGGCAATCGATGATACGTCCGATGATATCAGCAGTGAAGAAGAGGATGACACGTCTGGGCAAGAGAATGATGCGGCTGAGGACGACCTCGAAGACGACGACAGAGCTCCAAATGAAGAGCTCGATGTCCTCTCGGACGATGATATAGACGATACTGAGGAGCCCTCGTATGAGGCTAATACTGACGAGGACTCTTCGGCTGAGGTGGGTTGCACCTCCGCTGCTCGCATGGATACCCATTCATATCGTAACGTCATCACGGTAACGGACTAGTAATGTTCGCAGGTGGATTCCGATGCCGGTGAATCGGAGGAAGGAGACGTGAGGCTATCAGGCTTTGCTTCTTTTGTCCTCCCCACTGAGAATTCGTACTCAGGTTGAATCCACCAGCAGCGATGGGGCAGCGGCCGACGACGCTGATCAGGGAGCCGCTGAGGAGGACTCGGACGCGCCTGCTGATGTAAATGGTGGAGAGGAGGACACGGCTGAGAAGCAGCCACACATGCCCGCTGTGAGCTACCCTCCTGCTGACAAGACTGGAACGCGATGCTGCCAGGATGAACTCCTTGACCACTGCCCTGCCGTCTCATTCGAGGGCCATCCGTACTCCAAGATTTCCTCCATTTCGGATGGCGGCTTCATGGTGAGGTCCTCCTCGACCACTCACTCCCGATACCAGTGTCCCTTCAGATACCGCGAGAGCAAGGCGAAGGACAATCCTTCGACAAGATCGAGTGCGCCGGAGCCGAGTCCCGACACGAGCCCGACGCTCGCTACCCCGAGGTCTCGGCCCTCTGCCGGAAGCCCGGCTCGGAGGGGGCGTTCGACACTTGGGTCAGCCTCAAATGCTTCAACAAAGAAGCAGCTAATACTGTGGCCCGGAAGTGGAACACGTACTCGGTAAGGAAATCTGTCTTCCCGTGCTTACCGGCTCATCGCTTTGCTGACGTCCTTCAGGACGCCAGGATAACAGCGGAGTGCACCACAGTTGACTTCGGTGATCACACCGAGGAGATCGGCGAGCTCAACAACGACAAGCGTGAAATTGAGGTGACGATCTTCAAGCTAATAATCTCGGCTTTCACCGATGGCCTCCTCAGTTCGCGGAACCGAGCAGCCCCGCCCTCCGCTGCCACTCCGCCACTTCTCACCCTACGGACGCCGGAGCTCTGCCTGTCACTTGCGATGGCGCGAATATTAAAATCCAATGCTCTTCGAATAACGCCGCGGCCTTCCTAGCCGCCGAGTGGGACGCTCCGGTGTCCCACCCGAGGCCTTCGTCTCCACCTGATGTCGCACAGGTGAGGGAGGGTATCACGGCTGGCCCGCGGTACACGTATAACACTCAGGAGGAGTTTGGGCAAGATGCTGCGTCACCGCGCCGCGAAATTGACGTGAAGCCTCACGACGACTCCCAGATGGTATATCGGGGATGGCCAGCTCCTACTCCCAAAGCCCCATCCAAGGCAATCAATATCGGACCGGACGTAGGCTACACGAGTTGACAGTTGTCGATTCGAATGGCGTTTCTTCAGGCTGAGCAAGAGAGGTGCTCCCAGGCCTCTGTTCTGGGCGCTGGTATCGTTGAAGTTAAGGAGATCCATAAGGGCTCTATAACGGTAGGCGTTGGGGCATCTTGCGTCGCATTCTCTGAGATAAACGCCTGCCCGGAGTTTGGAGACCTCGGACGTGGAAATAATAATTTCGTACGTAGCGCTAGTTTCCGACTCTGTCCACGGAGTGACGGACGAGAATATCCGATCTTCGCAGCGGAGGAAAGGCAATGATCTGCCGCTCTATGAAGGGCCTCGCGGTGCTGTTCAGGTCGAGCTGCCCGACACAACCTACCTCCAAAGGACTGGTCCACAATTAGTCACCTACGAGTGCACGGGATTCACTCTCCCTCCTCGGGGATTGGCAGCTCGTTACACTGTGCGACAGCAGTGCCGCGACCCAGCATCACCTCCTGCATCCACGGAGGATGGCTATAATATCAGAGTGTCCCTTATCTGCGAGGGCGAGGTGGAAGTGGAGGAAGCAGCTCATGTATGGGGAGACCCAGCCCCCTTGAACAACGTGAGTCCGGTGATGCTCATCAGTCCCTAGGGTCGAGCTTAGATACGCCTCTGAGCCTTCTTCTTTTCAGACGAGCATTGCTCTCCCCACTGGAGACGTTGCCAAGGATATGGTCGTTGAGGTGGTCGATCACAATACAGGTCACAAGCAGTACAAACAGTTGGTACTGAACCCCTCTGAGACGGAGAAAGGTCAGCTGAAGGAGCTCAAGCTCAACTTGAGAGCGTTGAAGCGCGGAGATAAGAGCATCTCGAGCGTCGATGCTGAGAACGATGAGGTTGTGATTCATACTGCGGGAAGACAGGCTGGCCGACAAAGATACTCGATACACTAAAACGTAGGCTGCGTGGATCGAACCTGTGCCTGCTGAATCGATGCTTTTAGGTGACGCTGGTGCTCTCCACGTGAAGTCGGCATGAGAGTCATGTGTTGTGCAGTTGTCTTTAGTTGTTCGTTATGCACTGCATCTGTACAAGTCGAGTTGTTGTTGTGTCCTTTCCAAGCTGTTGAGTTTCGCCCCCTGCTCGCCGCCGAGAGAATGGTTCTTGTGATGGTGATGGTATAGTTCATGCACTCTGTCAAATGCCACGTTACTCTGCTGTTTTCGTCCTGTCACTAGTGTTAGCTGTAACCTCGGCGACGACTCTGCGCGCTGCCGACCAGGTGAGAGCTTCAATTGACGAGTCCTCCGTACATCCCCTTCAGGCGGGGAGTCCTACAACAAGGAGGCTTGACCGTCTGGAGAAGCAACTCACTGGCCTGGCTGGTAAAGTTGACAAATTAGTCGCTCATATGTCGGCAATGACCGCTTTCACGTACAAGGTATAAACTCCACTGCGATAACTGCGCTGGATTTTTCTATGGTAGATAGAAGTCGAAGCCGGTGTCGACAGAGCCTGCAGTGCTCTATTCGTGGACGGGTCTCTGAGCTTCAAGAAGGGCGACAAAGATTATTCAATTGCCTGGAAGGGCAATGGTAGACTCATCACTTACTGGTGAGTACATATTCTGCTGCGACTTGCATCCTCCATGTCGAACGTCTTCGTCAGGGAAAACGTGGATGCGGAGATCTCCTTCATGGATTTTAACGTTAAGAAGCACAGAGCGTTTCGAGGGGACGCCAGAGGCTGTGATGAGGTTATTCTCTCTTGTCCTCCCATTCAACCTGACCGATTTGATGCCAAAAATAAAACAATTATTCGATGGGCGTATGACTGAGGATAAATGCTCCATACTGATGAAGGGCGTCCTACAAAACCCACCCAAAGAGTACAAGCAGGTTGAAGCCCTGGCTGCAAAAGTTCATTCAAGACAAAATGGCTGAAGCCTTGGAGCTAGCAGGCAAGCACGGTGGTATACTGGATTGGTAAACACGTCTAGTGTACATGCCGTTGTGATGATGTTGCTGTGTGTTGATGGTATTGTTGTGTTCAATAAAGTACACTAGGAGGAAGTATGGACTGTATCTTCCAACACAGTGGAGCTGCAGCTCGAGTGACGCTATAATTTTCCATTCCCACAACGCGGGCTGGAGCGAAGCAACGAAGAGAAAGCGATTTACCACTTAAGCAACCACCCAGTGAGTGCAGGTATGACAAGTTGAGAACGAGTTGGAGTGAACGGGGTCGCGGGGTATCAATTGTCAGAAGAGGTGATGTTATTATCGACGAAGTGTCTGGTACAGGCAGAGGGTGTCAGGCTGGTCCTCCCGGCCCGTAGGTTTGCTCCGAAATTGGGTGTACTGGGCGACCCAATGATCATGGCGAACCCTTGATTTTTAAAAGGGTTGTACAGTTCATTGCCTTCGCGTGCCAAACCTCGACTCGAACACAAGGCACCACAGGATTGGGCTATCATCTTAATCAGCGGCTCGATTGAGCAGATATACAGCAATATCCATATACAACCGCCGACCAAGCACGACAGGGCACTAAGCCGATATACATCAATGAATCGGACGCTGAACCTGCCCCGTACAAAGAAGAGAGAGAGAAAAGAAAAAAAAAATCGGTGTGTTGGGCACACTCGCCACAGTAACTGGTCTGAGCGTCACAGCATGCGTGGAACTAATGGCCAGAGCGCGCACAAGAGTCCTGCAATGGGCTGACACCTGCCGCTAGCTGAGACCGACAGAGTTGTGTGCCAAACACAAAATAGGGGACGAGCAAGGTGAGGTAACGACTCCGGCTCGAACTGTACCTCCAAGCACACGTGCTTTCCAAATTTCGTACCAATCGAATTCACTAGTGCCATTCTAGTGCATACCCGCGCAATGCGCAGTCGGCCCCCTTTGCTCTTTCAGAGTTACTTCTGACGACTCAATAAACACAAGAGAAAGTCTCATCAAGTCGCAACTCAACCAATGCGCTTTCGCTTCAACTTGGACGACCGCTTAGTCACTTCCGCCATCATCGACTCGACGTAGGGGTTGAACCCACCGTAGGACCTGCTACCCAGGGTCGCGTTGAGGAGAGGACAGCTGACCAGCCAGGCCGCCTCAAACCTCCCAAAAGATGATTCATCCGAGCATGCGGAAACCACTAATACTTTGAACCCTGAGTTTCACCTGCGTCCATGCAGCACGACCTGCTTGAGAGGTTCCCCAGGTTGTCGTATTTGCACCTCGGTCGACTTAGTATCCTTGAACCCTGGCACGCTCCACTCCAACCTCTTCCGTATCTGGCCGGCAACCCCGTACAAATCCATCGAAACCGTAAGTCATTATCACCGCTCTCTGCTCCTGCTCCAACTTCTGCTTAGCTGTAAGCTCCGCCCCTCGACTCATGAATCTCAGCTTGCTCACAGCACTCGACAGGCCAGCACTGTCATCGGCTGTTGAAAGGCTGCTGTGCCGAAGCAGCCTTGGAGTCAGTCATGGTGAGGAAAGGGCCTGCTTTTGCCGTCGAATAGGTATCGCAACCCAACACCCTCGGTGTGATGTCAGATACTAATGTCCTATCGTTTCTCCATTCTACTGTCTCATATCAATGCTTCGTAATTCCTCTGCTTTTCTTCCTTACAGACGTCTACTCCTCATTGAGCCTGGAAGATAAAATAACCCAGGGGAGATTCGAACCCGCGACCCCTGTACAAGACACGACGCTTACCCATCGGAGGAGGGCGGACGAAGGCCCAGTCAGCCGTCACCGGTGTCTCCAAGATCATCTTGCCACTCAATCCTAAAACGAATCCCTCCATAATCTAATATCCATGCCCCCCTACCCTACCCGAGATAGCACTGGAGGCTTCAGTCTTGCTCTCGTACTCGATGAGGCAGTACCCCTTCACGAAGCCTGGCACGGGTAGCTCTTCCCATCAGCATGCCCCTATCGAAACTCACCTGTTCGTCGGTCCAGATTCAAGTGCAAGTTGCGGACATCTCCGTACTCCTGTGCAACCTAAAAGCAGCCCTACCGAGAGATCTCCCGCCTCCTCGACCTACCTCAAACACATCATCCTCTTGAGTCTCCTCATGAAGACCGGTAAGGAAGATGACCCATCCCTCGATAGCTGACAACGAGCATCAAACCGCCGGTGCAACGGGCGTGCCCTATATTACATCTAGCAGGGGCACCGGGCTGAGCGGCAGCCGAAGACTCCGAGTCAGTGTCCATGGAGGTGGCACCCTCAGCGCCAGAGTCGAGGGAGTCGAACACACCCGACTTCCCTGAGTACCTGATCGAAGGCATCCGCAGCAGTCCTACGGAACGCTCGGATGTACCTGTCTTCGCTCATGCTGGCCATAATTAATAAGGAAATCGGCAAGAGGACACCGAACTGAGAAGCGAGATCGTCTTCCCGCACCCACTGCCCCTAAGCACTGTAACGCTACGCTTGGGCTCTCAGCGAGCAACTAGAAACAATTACGTGGTAGTAATAGATGATTTACGTTTGTAATGGACAACGTTGGTAAGAAGGTACCGAAGGTGAGAGGTCTGCATCAATCACGCCGATGCCTTGGCCTTGCCGCCCTTCTTCTGAGAGACCAACCGTCCGCACAGGTCTCGGAACTGGGCGGCCCTCACCTGGAATTTCCGTTTTTTGAACGACTTCTCCCTTCTGAGTAGCTGCCTTCCCACTGGCGGGTTTCTCAACCTACAAACAAACACCTTCCGAGTACGAAGCGCCCGCCATGACGATCGATAACCGTCATGTAAACTCACCTTCTCCTTGCTGGGCTCTACTTTCCTCCTCAGCTTTCTCGGCCCTGAAAATTCTTCAAATACTTCAAAAAATCCCCCCATCAATTCTACTACTGCTGTTGCTGCTTTTCCAACTTCCGCCTCTTCTTCGAAATCTTAGGCTGCACTTTCTTCTCCTCCGGCGGGGGGAGTTTGCCCTCCTCTTGCGGGAAGTCGGTCATCACGGTATCCATGAACTCAGTTTTCCTGAAGGCATATCTTTCTCGACCGAATGCGCACAGTGAAGATTCGCTATTACCACTTATCCTCACCCCAAGCATGTGTGACAGCCTCGGTCGGTCGACGGTCCTTCCGGACACCTACAGAGACACTCGTAAGTCGAACAAGATGCTCCTCCCGAACCTTACGTTGGGGGATCTCATTGCTGAACTTCTGCAGTTTGCAAACGAAGAAGCCATCCATATTATGCACCTGCCAGAGGAAATGCAAGGACCTCGACGATACGATGGAAGCTTTCCTCATACATCACGCTGTACATGCTACAATCGCCACGCCTCTCAGCACGAAAGAGCGCCAGTGGATGATAGAAGCAGTGACAATTCCCTCATTCACTGGGCAGCGCTATTGAGTGAATAATTCTGAGCGGCCCCAGAGATCTTTCTCCCAGAATTGCAAGTAGTAAGCGCTGTAAGGTACGAGCTGTGGTTATCCTATATTACATGGGGGAAGAATCTTCTAGAATGTTTGAGGCTAGGATGGAACTGCTTGCCACGGAAGGAGGTAAAGCCCTCAGAGCCGAAGCTGACGACGTCATCGAAGGGAACCACTCGGACATTTCGGGCCTTCAAGATCTGTCAACAACAGGTTATGGCAGCAGCAGGAAGGAGACGGCTCTTACCGCGTCTATGACCATCTCGTCCTCCTCTACCGCCATGGAGCACGTACCTGTCATGAAGAGATGCCCAACGGTTGCTTCAGAAATCACTCAGGAGCAAGAACACGAGCGCCTCCTTACTGTAGACAATAACGCCGCCCTCCCCGGTGGTTTTGGTGTCAGCATCAACCATATCAATCGCCGTCAAAAGCAGCTCACGTTGAAGCGACGCATGCTCGGTGAACTCCTTCACGTCTAAAGTAGAAAAGCAGGCCGTGGGTGTCGAACCAGCGACCTTTGGATGTCCTGTCAATGGCCCTACTTCGTTTAACCTTGATCTTCGGGTCACGGGCGATGATACCAGAACCACTGCACGGGGCATCCAAAAGCACCTGCGTAGATTCCTATTATGCCCGTCAACTCACAGGAGGTTCGCAACCGCATTCCAACTGTATCCAACTTTCCCAATACCCTCGACCCTACCCTATCCAACTTCGGCAACATATCTTTAACTTCCTTCCGTCCATAGCAGTGACAACGACGTTCGAGAGCCCCAGGCGGTGTACGTTGGCGATGAGGGCCTTGCACCTGAGAATGGCGTATCTTGAGGTTAAGCTGGGCGGAGACAAAATCGGCCTACCGATCCTCTCTCAGATCGTTGGCGAACAGGACACCTTGGTTCTGCATCATCTGACCGATGTAGGTGGTCTTGCCTCCAGGAGCTGAGGGGTAGTCGAATGGTCGTGGGTTCAATCCCGACCCCCTACTATTCTACCTGCACTCATATCAAGGACGGTCTCGCCTGGTCGAGCATTGAGAGCTTGAACAGGGACGAAGGACGAGGCGGACTAAGAGCCGAAGATACCATTCCGAAAAACCTTTCGGCTGCGCACTCACCTGTAGCATATAACGACCAGAAAGATACTCCGGAGTGGCACCGATGGGTACCGTGGACTCCTTCACAGTGAGGCCCACCTAATGACGCGGAGTCCTCGAGAGCTGCAGAAATTCCCAAGCCCTACCTTGGTCCATTCTCCCGTGGGTTCTACCTGGCATCCCCGAGCAATCAGCTGCTGTGCAAGAAGGCGTCGACGAGTCTACCACAAAAATAATCTTTCAAACTTCGCTCCGCCGCCTTTATCCTCACCTTGATAGTATTGGCCCGAATGGTCATCGGTCTCGGCCGATCGTTAGCCTCGAAAAGCTGGACGGCCTCTCCCGGGGCGAACATGTCCAGTATGTACCTGGAGAGGAATCTTAGGTTGAAGCTGGCACTTGGCGATCTTACGCTGCAAGCTCCTCGTTGTAACCGTAGTAGTTGGCGCACAAGCGTGCCTGAGGAGAGGCCAAATCGAAAAAGCAGCTTCGGCTCCGCCCAGGTCGTTACCAGTTCCTCGCGGAGTTCCTTGCTGGTGCACCCTTGCTTCCGAATAGCCTCCTTGCCAGCAGCCAATAGACGGATGACCTCCTCTAGGCCTGATTAACCATCCAATAACCCAGGTTCTATCCTAGCATTCTACGTTTTCACACGCCTTCCGCATGACCCAATACTAAGACGCTCCCGTATTACGTTTCTTAAGGGAAGGGATATCCACAACGGCAGCCGAGGTCGCGGCCGCCTCTCCAGCCTCCTCCGCCTCCTCAAACTCCTCCATCTGAGATCATCAAAAGAAATTCCGATGTCGTTACGCACTGGTAATACGCACGCGCCACCCGAGCAAGGGTCCCACGCAGATTGCTTTCCTTACCGCCGCTGCCTCCTTTAAGATCCTCCTCATCAGCCTCGTCCGGCAGCTCCTCCTCATCAACATAAGCATCCTCTTCTTCATCATCATCACTGCCAAAGCCAGCTTCCTCCTCTTCTTCTGCCTCATCATCATCCTCACGGATCCTCTTCTTACTGGCACGGACCAACAGGCCTTCATCGAGGTCCTCCTCTTCGTCGTCGTCATCACCTGGACAACCCAGCAAGCTCCTGAACCCAGTGATCCATTCACGTTGCCAACCTAGAAGGTTCTCCTGATGGTGCTCAGCATCCTCGACTTCCTCTGCTGCCTCCTCTTCGGCGGCCACTTCCTCTTCAGCCTCCTCCTCTTCGGCGGCTTTTTCTTCGACCTCCTCTTCCTCAGGCATTGAAGTAGCCTCTACAGGCTCCTCGACAGTCGCCTGGTCCTCTACCTCGTCAGGAACCTTCTGAGTGGGGGCCTGAGGGATGGCGTTCGATTCCCCTGCCCGCCACTACGGCCAGCATCACCTCCTCCGGTTCCGCCTGCCCTTCAGGCTCTGCCTTCTTCTGATGAGCCCCCTTAATGAAAGCTTGCTGTCGTCTGACCTTTCTAGAGCGCCTTGCCATTTTAATAGATCGGACGGGAGCTGAAAGGTGGGCCGTGGAATCAGTATTTCCAATCTAAGGTCACGACATTCTAAATGCGAAACATGCATCGCTTCGCTCCGCTAGAATTTTCAACTTCACCGCGCCACGAAATAGGCCGGCTTAGTAAGAAGAGCACATCATCATCAATGTGTCGATGGTGTATTGAGAACGCCTGCAATCATTTTGAAGGGGAGTATCTTGAGGCGTTCATGGACGTATCCAGAAAGGTTGACCTCATTTCTTGAGGTGGAATTTTCTCAAAGATACGCCGCTTTGCAGCGGCAGCTGAGCAGTTTGATGCGCAGGACTCAGTCGTCGAAGTCGATTTTTTAACGAGCGTCTGGGATGGCGGCGCGGGCTAGGAGGATTGGATTGGATATGAATAAAGTTTGGAATCTTCGGGCAGCCTTTCCGGCGGAACCTCGCTTTGCGTTTTTTTGATTCCAAGTCCCGACGGATGACACCGGCGACGGTCCTCGACTCGGTCTCCCAGTTTTATATACTGTCACCACGAGGAGATACCATCATCACAAGGGACTGTAATGCCGGGGAATCTTAGGTTACGCCGTGCAAGATGCAAAATAGGTTCACCAGAGTTGTCGTCTGCTCGCTTTGCTTTCGTCAGTACTGAATATTCTCTTTCAGTCCGCGGCGATATCGTCAAAGGTACGGCTGAGATCTTCTTCCGGAAAGCGAAGTTTTGGAATGGCGGAGAGCCACCGCCGATCTTCGTAATATAAACGGAATAGGTTTTCTCGATGCTCGCGCTCCAGGGGATAGATCATACTTGTTTCGATGGACTCGGTCTTGACCTATTTTGTATCTTGCCAGAATCTAGATGGGATATCTTTCATTTACGTCAAACGATCGGGCCTATACTTCGTCCTCACCACCCAATGTAACGTGAGCCCTATGTGGGCAATAGAACTACTCAACAACATGATCAAGGTGAGGCCTCGGGTTCAATCCCGGGTACGGGCACTCTCCAGCTCAGGTTATCAAGGACTACTGCGGTGTCCTCAACGAGGAATCCCTACGAAAGAACTTCGTACTGGTTTACGAGATCTTGGACGAGATGATAGACTTTGGAATCCCCCAGACTACCAATACTGAGGTATTTCCCCCCTTTGGTGGTACCACTCCTTCACCGCAACAGCAGGTCCTCCGAAGCTGTGTCCACAACGAGGCGATTATGGTTTCGGATAGCCCCGGCACGGCGACAGGCGGGGGTATATTGTCTTCACTGCCAGCCTTTAACACTAGCCGGACGATGCCATCCACTGCGGTAGGATGCCTTCTGGGAAAACCCTTCGTACTTACAAGTGGGAGTCTAGGTTCATCGTCCTATCGGCCCGGTAGCCCAGCACGTACCACAAGCTCCTCCTCAAGTCCCGGTCTCTGCAGCCAACTCTACCATAGCGGCTGCTCAGAGTGTGGCGTCCTCGGTAGGTCGAGCGGGTGTGGTCCGCTCCGTCACAGGCGCTATTGCAGGTTCTCTCCACAGCGACTTCGGCGGTCTCAAGTATGGCGGCTGGACACATACCAGGCAAGGCTGCTGCTGGAGACCAGAAGAATGAGATCTTCGTTGATATCCTCGAACGGTTGACGGTGAGACACTTCCTCGCCCTACCATTTGGAGTTTGATGTGACTTCCCGTAGGTTCTGATGAACGCCCAGGGTCAAGTGCTCAACAGCAGCATCGACGGCTCGATCCAAATGAAATCGTAATGTTGTTGAGGGCCTTTCGAGGGTATCTTTTGTGGTCGCAGGTATCTCACAGGCAATCCCGAGCTGCGGCTAGCGCTGAATGACGATTTGGAGATCCTCAGTCAGCCTAGGGAGGCCGCTCCGATGCCCAACTATGGCGGGGGGCCGCAGCAGGCTGTCGTGCCGTTGGACGATTGTAATATTCGCTGCTAGAGGTGTCAGAAAACTTGTGTCATCTTCTGCAGGCACGTTCCATCCCAGAGTGGACCTCAACGATTTCGACTCCCAGCGGATCCTCTCCTTCGTCCCACCTGATGGAGAGTTTAGCGTTATGAACTACCGCATTGACTCGGGTAGGTCAGGCACGGTGAAGCTGCGCTCAATGCGTATCTTGTCTTCTGGATCTTCCTAGGGGGGACCTCATTCTCGCGACCCTGGGTTTCATCCTCGGTTAAGATTCCTACACCACTTTCGTTCATGTCAGAATTCCGTCCGCCCTTCCGCGTGACGCCGTTTGTGGACTCGGTGTCGCAGTACAAGGTCGAACTAGTGATTAAGATACGGGCTGAGGTAATGGTATCTTAGAATTCTTCGCTGTGCGCAATTTCGACTGAGTAGGTGCCGGAGTCTAACTATGGCGGTAATATCCAGATGACGATACCGACCCCGCCTGGCACGGCCTCGGTTAATTGCGACATGTCCGCTGTTGGAGGTGAGTGGTCGTAGGCCTGCTCGAGGGAGGTCTTTAGTCGGCTTGGGTGGCGTCCACTCCGTTGTACTCAGGAGCGTTCGTAGGGGCCGGCCCGAGAGGGATGCAGAAGCCTCCGCCGGTGCAGCAGAGCGCTGACTTTGTCGAGTCCGAGAGGAAACTATATTGGAATATCAAGAAGCTGCAGGGGGGCCATGAATGTAATGCCAGCCGCTCATCGTCTACTTGCCACTGTCGAGTGGCCCGGACTCGGACTGCGCTCCCTTGTGTACGGCGAGAGCCGGCTTAGTCAGGCTAGAACCGATGTACCTTGATTTGAGGGGGGGTTGGTATAGGGGACAGATGCTGACCTCAGGTACCCTTCGAGCGCGTTTGAATTTCGCTCAGCCTGTCAGCGGGAAGCCGAGGATAGGCCCTCTCGCTCTCACCTTCGAAGTCCCCATGTATGTGGTTAGCGGCCTTCAAGTGAAGTAATACCAATTCGGCATTCCGTGTCTGTCACGGGTCAACCTTAGATACCTCCGAATAGCAGATCGGTATCAGGGCATGCCCTATGGATCGACACAGGCACCTCAGGGAGCTCAGGGCAATCCGTAAGTCTGCTTCGCTCCGCTCGAGATCGCTTCATGATAACGGAGATTCATCACCAGATACCGATGGGTACGGTATGTGACGCAGAGCCAAAGCTATATGATACGGATGGACTGATTGATGGTAGTGGTAAGGAGAGGCCTCCCACGTGTTTGATACTTACCCCGGGGACGATCTCTGCTGCGTCCCTTGATAAGCTTACTACAGTTTCTCTCGGTCTTCGTGCTTGTTGCTTCTGGATGCCGGAGCGGTTCCTGGACGCCCCTCTTGTTGTCAGCTATTTATTCATATACTTTTCTAATGACGGAGGCACCCGAAAAGGTGACAGTCCCCGCGGAGGTCACTCCTACTCTTTCTAGAGGTACAAGCTCGGCTATTACTGACGAGCTTGCCGACCCTCTCAACACTCTTTCAATGGCTGATCTGCTTGGTCATGCGCCTGAGGAGAGCAGCAGCCCCAAGTGGTCTGATGTAAAGAACGAGAAAATGCTGCCGAGCAGAGGCAGTCAGGAGACGATGAAGGCAGCGGCTAGCTCCCCAGAGCTGCCCCAGTCTGAGGACCAATCTGTGGGAAATGCCCCCTCACTGAGTACGTCCATGTCCTCAGCGAGCTCTGCTACTGTGGACATAGGAGTTGGAGATGTTAGCGTTTATGGTAAGATCACCGTGCATCGCTCCGCTTATTTTTGGAAGAATGTTTTGGAAATTTCCTGTGTGCGTCAGGTCGCTCTTCTGATGCGAGCATTTGCACCCTTGGCGGAGGCAAGCCTTTGAAGGCTCACAGCTCATTGGGTGAATCGATGTGGGCCTCAACAATCGGCCCGCGAGCTGCAGGCACGATGCTCAAGGTATTAACACCGTCGTGGACTAGTCGAAGTCGGGGTGCCTCTTGCCCTTTAATAGAAACACCCGGGTTCGAATCGTGGTTACGGCATTCTGGCGTCGTTTATAGGTGCCGCTGCGTCGGTTCATGGGTCACTCCAAGAGAAAGTCGTGGAACTCCAACATGGAATCGTAAGAATCGGCAGGGTCGCTCAGCCTTTCACTAACCCATGGTCGTGGGTTCGAATCCCAGGGGCATCACTTCTATCCCTGCCTTTAATAGGTACATCAGTGCCTTGCGCTCCGTGGGGAAGCATCTTTCCGGCATGAGCGTGGATCGCGTGAGGAAGCTGGCCGAGAAACCGTTACCTAATATGATGCTTCCGAAAGGAGTGGTACTACTAGAAGCTTCCTTCTCACCCGTTTTTCGATGCGTCTTTTTCTCTTCAGTTTCGCTTCGCTCAGTCTCTGAACATCGAGGGCCACAAGGAGCCTCTCCATCTAAGTAGTATCTTCGCCATCACGCACAGTCAGGAAGGACGCTGACTCGTCGTCGTCTTCACCTCAGCTTGGATGTGGCCCAACGACATCACACCCAAGAGACCCCCGGAGCTTGCCGTCCAGGAGATCGGGCCCAGCATCAGCGTCCTCAAGACGAACCCGATCATACTGTGAGCGGAAGTGTTTTCTGACACCTCTAGCTAACGTTTTTCCTGTCCTCTAGGTATGTCCCCGGCACTCCTTTCTGTGTGTGGGGCAAGGGCGTTCATCGCTACATGCTGTATCTCCTGGCTAAGAGGGCGGGCGCTATTGTGTAAGCGACGACGAGTCTGTTGTCAGCCGTTGTGAGCCCGATGGTCTCTCACTGCACATTGCCAGGTGCTGTTTATCGAACAACTCCCTACCGCCAGCTTGCTCTTTGGAGGAAGGGGTGTGCGATATCAAGGCCGTGTAGGAGGAGGGCTCGGTATGAGTATGGGAGAATGACTTCGCCTCGTGTCCAGATACAAGCATTTCATCGATGACATTGGAGTGGACCCAGGCTGCATGTCGGTTGCAGGAGACTCTCTCGGTGCTGGCATGGCGACCTTGGCTCTGGTGGGCCTCAGGGACGAAGGGGTAGGTGTCTGCTACATGCTAGCTAGAGGTGTCAGTAACTTGATACTTAGGTGCCGCTGCCGAACAGTGCCTGCCTGATGTCGCCTATCACGGACTTGGCTGACCAGGTCGATGACGACTCCGACGACTTCAGTTCTTCTGCGGGGGGAGAGTCCGCAGTCCTCGACGATACGAAGTCGTCTAGCGTCGATGGTATTACGGAGAAGCCCTCTGAAGCGGCGGACACGCCTAAGGATGATTCGGCGGACACGAAAAAGGACGAGGAGACTGGCGGCCTTGGAGATGACATCGTGAACAGTGAGGAGACGGGCGAGGCTGCGAAGGAGCCCGATGGAGGTCAGCCTCAGTCGTCGAAGTCTGAAAGCTCAAAGGCGAATACTGAGGAGGAAAAGAGCGTGTCGAAATCCGAGGGTAGTGAGGAGAAACCCGCAGAGAGTAACGAGAAACCCGCGGAAGCCGCTGCCCCTGCTGCCACACCGGCGCCGTCGAAACCAGTGCCGCCGCCGGAGAAGAAGGAGTGTGTTGATTACGTTCAGCGTGATCTGGTGAGTTTGTGGTACTATCACTCTGTGCTGGGTGATGTGTTGTCGGCTGGTAGGTGTCAAGTGTGGCTCAGTATGCTATCGGCAACTGCTGTCCGAACTCACAAGAGGTTTCGCCTTACTACGCTGATCTCAGCGGCCTTCCCAACATGCTGGTAAGCTCCACGGTTTATCACGGAAGCACGTCTGATAGCCGACACTTTGCCTCAGATCCAGGCCGGGCAGGATGAACTTTTCCTTCCTCAAATCGAGAGGTTCGCCGCTAAAGTGTCGGCTATGAAGAGCCCGGATACTCACCTGCAGTTCCAAGAATACGAGGAGATGGTAGTGTGGAGGGGCATGGCATTCTGCTGATTGAAGCTTTCCTTATACATCGTGCTGTACATGGTACAATCGCAACGTCTTCCAGCACAGAGGGCTCCGCCGCCGGCTGTCACGCCAATTTTACGCAATAGTGGTCTCCAAAACTCTTCCAGTCGCCAGCCCGTCACTGCGCTGTTTCAGGTCCACTGCTTCCAGCTATTCAGTTTCTGTACCTCTGAAAGGGACGCTCCCCGCAGGGCCCTGGGGACCATGGCTGCCTTCGTGAGCTCTTGCCTGGCCTTTCCTTCTCCGTTCACTCTGTTGTGTCAGGTCCAAGAACACATCAGACCGAGGGGAACAAGCGACTCGAACCCTCTCGCCTGAGAAAGGCCAACTTAGACTCTTTTTATCACACACTTTTGTGACCCATTGACGACGTCATCCAACTCTCGCTGTAAAAGCCACTTTTGCCGAACCGTCACTCGTTAATACGATACACGCCTCACTAGCAACTGATGCTACTGCCTTCAAGATCGTCGTCATCTTGAAGGCATGCTATTCAGGTTATTGTTGAATTTGTATAAGTCCTTCGGGCTCGGCGGCATCGGTCCTGCCGCAGGCCCGAGGTTCCCACATTTTGGGGCCATCTGTTCCTCTGTTGTACGGTGTACCGTTCGGGCTTTCAGTTTCTCCCACTTCTGAGCGATTGCGTGGCGCGTGAATGGGGACGGCCGGAGTGTTCTCAGTCTCTTTGTTCGCTGCTTCATGGGTGGGAAGCTGTCCTGCTCCCCGATATGCGGCGGTAAATCGAAATCGAAAAGAAGAAGCAGCCGAAGCTTGTCACTGACCAAGTGGCGTGTGATGTCTGCCACGCGGTGCAGTCGCTTCCGTAATTATCAGCTTTTCATTGATGGGAAAAGATATTTTGTGGTGTCGTTCGTCAGGGCTGGAGCAAATGTGTTTGTCTGTGAAACGTGCCGGTCTGTCAATAGGGTCTACCTGGTCGCAGGAGAGCGCAGGCTGAGCACCGTCCCTGACCCGACCGTGAGTTCCGTTCTCGACCCTCTTGTCAGCATCATTCCCTTCCCAGGTGATTCTGGACAATGTAACGGGGGTCGTCCCGGTGAGTAGTGAAGTGACGACGAAGACCATCACGCCGTGTTCCGTGTGCCTCGATAACCCAGGAGATATGGTCAGTGACGCGACCGTGTCTCGAGATCGTCATGGAAATTCACAGGTTATTTTACCCTGTGGGCACGCGGGAATTTGCCAGTCCTGTGCGGTGCACATAGCGAGTAACGAAGCTGTTGGAGGCAGTTGTTGCCCCAAGTGCCGGACAGACATCGACCAGCTGGTACTGGTCATTCTGGGTATTCAGCATCGGTTACGAATCCTTCACGCTAGGTACGTATTGGGAAACTGTATGATACCTCTATCCAGGGATGTGAGGTCCCCTTCTCCCGACGGGTGAAGGCCCCACCTTCTGTACCACCGCCCCCAGGGCTGGAGAAAAGTCAAGGTACTTCCAGGGCCTGTTCGGCGGAGTAACGGTCCGCCTTATGTGCCTGACTAAGCCGGCTCTCGGCGTTGGACTTTAAACTCACACACACCGCCTTATGTGTTTTCAGGGCCCGACGAAATCATAATTGCTTGACTGCGGTGTCTTTTTCTCTCATTGCATCCTCACCCTCGTGCCTGGATTCAATATGAACTTCAAGGAGAATGCATCATTATTTTACGCGCCATACTACTACTTTTATTATCTGCATTGATGAACATCTTAGTCAAAACGGGCAGTGCTTGTGTTATAGTATTCTCAAAGTCGCGGAAACGCCAAGTTCGCATACCAGTAAGAGCAACGGGGGATCGTAGCAGCTCACCCAGTGACCATTCGTTTCCGTTACCCAAAGCGAGAAGTGCAACACTGCGTGGCCTATCCTCAACAAAGTTCGCGTTCGTGTTTCCTGAGCCTCACGGGAAAGACTGAACGGTATTGAGAATTGGTGTCCGTTTGCCTTTGAGATGTTGGGCGTTCAATCCTACCCGAACCCTAGAGTTGCCCCCAATGAGTTTCGACTACTAAAGCAACGCATCACAGTATGAGAAGCAAATCTTCAACACAGTAGAGTAATCAGCCCACACGTCACAAAACGCTCAGAGTTATATCTTGGACAATTCTCGGCTCCTCTCTGTGGCCGCCTTGACTGCATCCATCGCAGCGCTGCGGAATCCGTTGCGTTCCAAAGCCGCCACGCCGGCAATTGTCGTACCTGATTGAAGCGTCACCTTGAAAAAAATTTCGAGGAGTGTTCGTTACCGGCCGGGCTGCAAACACTATCCTTGAGCTCGCCTGGATGTCTGCCGGACTCCAGGACCTGAAAGCAGCAATAACCGGCCACCGGAGAGGCTTATGGGATGTACCATCTTGCCAGCTCCAACACACGTTTGCGCTGCGAGCTTCAATGCCTGGGCCCGAGGAAGCCCCTGTTGAACACCTCCATCAGCGAGCGCTTCGATGAAGAGGAAGAAGTATCTGGTATATTAACTAAGTGGAGAGCGAGAGGAGAAAAGGGGACTCACGCAGGGCCGCTTCCCGAGAGACCAGTAACGGCGTCGATGAGCTTCTCATCAACGGGAACGACGACGCCAGAGAAACATTCAAGCATTTTGCTCGCGAGGGCACGGTCCTGATCCGTACCTGAGAGTAGAGAGCTGCGACCAATGAATTTAGAATGTACCGCTTCGGCGGAGCTCCACGACGGAGGGATAGGAACGGCGAATGTTCGCAAGTTCCAGAGTGGATATTACAGCCTGGTCCCATGCAGAAAGCAGAAGCTCCAGCGCCAACAAGAGCCGGAGTATTCGGCATAACACGAACCTGACGCGGATGAGACGACTATCAGATACTGGTGATTCGACCAGGCTTACGATTCTCTGGGAAGGGAGCAGCTGGGCGAGGGTCTCCAGAGCAACGCCGGCACAGATGGAGACGATAAGAGGCTTGTGGGCGAAGGACAGTCCGCTGAGGGCCGCCTTCAACATTCTGAGTTGTGCAAGTCAATCATCACGCAAACGCTCATGCGAACTTACTGTGGTTTGACAGCAATAAAGACGACGCTGCACTGAGCCGTGGCTACATCAGCGCTGTTGGTGGTGATGTGGATACCGGGATAGGTCTTCAGCAGGTACCTGGGCGAGTACGTCCATGGCCGTTGAGCGAGGCGGTGACGCTTACTCGCCACGAGCTTGCAAGGGTTCACTAATGATCACGCTGTTCTCGACCGTGATGCGAGAAGTGAGCATCCCCTTCAGCAGAGCTTCGCACATGTTACCACCGCCGATGAATCCAATATTGAGAGGAGAGGACATCACGAGTTAGTTTATGGACAAGACAATAACTTGCAGGAGACAGATAAAGCCACTTGGGCGTTAACCCCGTGCGCGCCGAAAAGGTGGATGATACAATACCAACCAATAATCGTACCAACTCGCACGAGCAAGGCCTCACGACTCAGCGAGGTTGTACACCACAAGGGAGATCGGGACTCGACAATTTTGGAAGACGCCAAGGAGACACACGGCTCAACGCAAGCCTTGATAATTCACTCAGGAAGGGGATGAACTTCGTTGTTGTGATGATTATGACGACGCTTCCGACGAAACTCACGAAACTTCCACGCGTTGACCTCGCTCAACTTTATGTCGACTGCTGTCGGGATGTCGAACTTCGACGATTCCCTGGGAAAAAGGATGTCGCAGGGCACAACGAAGATCTAACTTACGTATCGCTGGAGACGAATTGATTGTCGCCTCGTGAGGGGTCCTCAATGAGCCTCTTGTCGGTGAGGGGTGGGGCCAGGGCCCAGGAGAGGGACGGCAGGACGACTCCAGCAGTCCAGAAAATTATGAGGAGAAAAATTGTAGGGATGACCACGGCCCACCATTTTGAAGGGTAATACGTGATGCCCATCTGCAAAGGGTGTAAGGCTCTCGATGGCTGCTGGAATCAGAAGGAAGAAGAACTCCCCACTACAGCGAATATTTAGTTGACTTTACTCCCCCCTAGTTGAACGTCTAGCCAATCCGAAAATAGCTATTTACAGAAGTGTGCGAAGAGAGGTATGAGCAGATTGTGGAAAGTCCTATCATCAATGATTCCTATACTATAACAGTGATAGCCGGTCGAACGAGCTTACCTCTCTCGAACACTTATCCGGAATAAAGGCCCAAGCCAGATAAATGACTCCGGCAACCAGACAGGCGACCCATGATACGAACCCGTACACCTCCACCGACTTGCTTCCTGGGGACGTAGGCTCTGCTGTCGTGGACTGGTATAATGTCTGCAACGGAGACACGGGCGACGGGCGGTCATCAGCCACCGACGCTCGACGCCGGTGAAGGCGACTCTTCAGTTCTCCTGCAGGCATTATCCCTCAGAGTAACGAACTGCCGTATCAAGTAGGTCGTATCGAGGCAGTCCCATTGACCCCGAACTGGAACGCGGGAAAGCACGGAGTAAGTAAACGTGGTAAACGTAGATCTCCTTCGGCGTTGATTAAGGTTCTATTAGATAGCGTCCTCGTCGTTCTCATCGACATCGATTTCCATCCTCTTGTACTTCACAGACCCGCTGACGATGCCTGACAAGTAGTAACGGCGGTTAATCCGACCACCACGACCGATGTGAAAAGTCGCGCTCATTGCGGCTGGCGATGAACCTCCGAGATCCCGACGCCTCCCCTCTCACTACCCGCTTCCTCCAGCTCCCGGTCGTGCTTCTCTCTGAGATCGGCAATGAGCTTCTTGATCTCCTGACTTATCAGCTTCTTCTTGTCCTTGTTGCCCTTCTTCGGCAATCTCATCCTGAACCCAAGCCGAGTGCAACGAGAAGGACTTCTCCAACGACTCGAGCTTCACCATGGCCCAGCCTCACTCCGGGGGCCAGGCCTCGAAAATGCCACGGCCGGGAACGATACCACACTACCGCTGCCTCTTGAGGTCGGCTACTCGAACTTTCATTTTCTTCCACTCCTCGGTATGCCTTCGGAATATCTCATGATTGGAGACCGTCTTGTCACCTTCATCCGCGGCGCTCTCTGCAGTGGTCTGTAGAAAGCACGAATGAATTTTTCGTCCTACAAGAACTACCAAGACCGCGGCCGATCAACTTTCGCTTCAATTTTTCTCGCCCTCGGCAGCAAGGTCGACACGCCACTACCTTCTCAAAGTCCGGTTTTTGTTCTTGCTGCTGTACATCGGCTTCGACCTCCACAGCTGTATCGACGTCCATAGCCGTCGACTCGAAAGGGGTGGCTCTCTTCTTCTTACCCGCGCTTCTTGACTTGCGAGGAGCCTTAGGCATGATTAACGCGATTACACTGCGACACGTAAATAAACGTTTCACTTGCGACTTGCACAATCTGCCACGGCAGACGTGATTGCGTTTCCACTGACCCCGACTTCAGTACCGACCCGTGGTCGGCCCGAAACTTCGACAAGCAAGACCCCATATAACGACCGATATCGCTTTGCTCTTCGAGTCTGGACGCGAGACTGGAGAACGGGAACTGTGCATCCAAGTGTGTTCCGACGGAGTTGAATTTCACTTTAAGAATGCTTCACAGAATGCTGACGTATGGTGACATTCCAGCGGGATAAACCCACTCGTCTGTGAGGATACCTTTCCTCAAGCTCCGTTGGCCCATGTCCAAGCGGGAAGGCAGCAATCGAAGTTATAAGAGAAGGAAGTAAAAGACGCAGTTCCGACGTTTCTACAGGCGTGAGTCGAGACAATTATTTGGGAATGTGTGCCAAGGTTAGTTACCGACCCAGGTATGGCTATGCCGGTTAGAATGGTAGACGGTGAAAATCTAAGCGAGAGGGCGAAAATCTAAAGAAGGAGAAAAACTAAAGGAAAAAGGACCTAGTGGAGTACTGACCGTAACCCCCGTCAACCCGAAACCCGACTCAGGTCGCCCTTCGGGCGACCATCACCTCAAACCCGAAGGCCTAGGGTTATAGGTCATAGGTTATCCGAGAGTCAAAAGCGTAGTCCCAATCCTCTCCCGGGCGAGCGCGAGCGTTCTTTAGAAAATGGCCGCATTCTTTAGAAATATGGGTTTTCCCGGTTAGGATGGTGCGCGCGGCGCCACGAAATCAATCGCTGCGCCCGGAAACTAATCCGCCCGAAGTCTGCTTTCCAACAACAGCCATCCGTCTCGTCAGAGTACTTCGATGTTGATTTTGCTCCTTCTCGCTCTCACAGCTGAACCCAACAAGGGGATTCATCATCCAACCCTGCCGTCTATCGGTACCTACAAATTTAATCGCTCGTCCGAGACCCGCTTGCCTGCGGGTACGACGGACGTGACGATTCATATAGGAGCTTGCGGGAGTAAAAAGCCGGTCAGATTCGCCAAACTGGGCTTTGCCCTGGAGAACGGGGAAACAGCAGACCTCAAGGGCCTCGGGCTGAATCGACCTCGTAGACCAACGTCTGATTTGCAACGGTTCGTTCATGACAACTGCTACCGTTTGGGGTATCAATCCGACCACTCGCGGTACTTCTACTTTGCACGGCATTTCCCTGAGCTGAAATATGTAGGGCCGGGGACTACGCATGTGTGTGTTGACGAGAACAGTGAGACGGACGATGGCACATACTCCCGGTTGACCATCTTTCTCGGTAGAACAATATTGGAAGGCGTATGGGCTGTACAATGCAAAATAGGTATGACACTACAAGCTGGAGAGGTGCAGAGCCCATCGCCAACTAGAGTGGGTGGGAGCGCCGACGGTCAGGGGCATGCTGACGCTCACCCAAGCAGAGCGGCAGCAATCCAAGCTCCCATTCTTACGCGGATTCAGCAATCAGGCCTCCTCGGGATTCGTAGGGCGGATGAAATGGCATTCAGGAGGTCGGTGGAGACGGAAGGGGGCTCGCGCTATTCGCCGTCGCAGAGCGAGGATGAGCGCCAACCTGGATCTAAATACATGTTCGGAGGCGACGGGAGTTTGTTCAGCTATGGAACAGCTTCTGCAACCACCGCACCTCCCCAAGAGGAACCCGTCGATTTATCTATGAAGCGCGGGAAAAAGTCATGGGACGACTCTACCCATCGTGTCTTGCCCCCCAAAAAGCGTACAAGGGTAGACGTTACCGACTGATGGCTTGCAGACCCGCTAACTTTCGTGGATTTCAGCGCGGCTCTAGTGAAAGGCCTGTGGTGAGCGCCATCGTCTTTAACATACCCGTCGTCTATCTGCATGGAACTTCGTTGTATCTGTGTTTTTGTGAAGATGTTATGTCGCTAAGAAACTGTCGCGTTGTTGAGTGGTACTTTGTGGGTGCGGGCTTTCCCTTCGGTGAGCGACTCGAGGAGAACAGCTTGTGACGGAAGTGTGATCAAAAGAGTAATCCCAGATGTATAGCATTAAACATTCCTTCCGTCTGAGTATGCTGCATCGAGACATGATTTCGGGCTCGAACGACGCGGACCTCATTGCTAGTGTTTTCGCCATAGGCCTCGTGGAGTCAGGCTTGCTCCCAACAAGATGTCCGTACAGATATTTCGGCACTCCTTGCTGGTCATGAAAGTGGTCGACATTGTCGAGGCTGCGCGGGTTCCATCTGAGTTTGCTCACACAGCGGGGGTGGAGTAGGGCTTGGAAAGGTGCTGTGGACCAGACTGCACCGCGTATCTTAATCTTTTGAATCCGCCGTTGACAAGGCAACCTCCCCGAGCTGGACCAGAGGAGCTTGATTGATATGACCGTCGGGGCCTGACGACAGACTGTTACTGGTAGACATGCGACTATCTTGACCTATAATAATGCAACGGTTATACGAAGGCTGCTGTCAATAACCATAAAAATTATCTACGGACGTAGCAGCTAGTGTATCGTGAGTCCATCGGGGATGGCGAATTCGCCCTGGGCAGAAGGTAAGAGCGAGGTCGATCTCTTACCCTCACGCAAGAGGAACCGATGGGTCGTAACAAGTCTTCGTCGCGACCTATTGAATGATGCATTACGCCCCACAAAGTAAGTCACATGATCTGTGAGGAATCATGGCGTGTTCTGGAAGGTTGGGAGGAGACTGTCTTTCGGAGACACGCGACACGACAGAAGTTTTCCACTTTCAGCGTCTCCATCTCACAGCCAGTCAATGATTCGACAACTCCTAACCGTCCAACTCATCCTCCTCGAGTTGATCCAGCCGTACACCTCAGCCACCGGTAGCAGCACCATCAGAGCTGGGATATATCAGAGCATAGCTCCCATCGGCAATTTCACGACGGTCGTTATGATGCTGCATACGGATATGACGACGTTTTTCACGTTCTCCCTGTCCGGTTTAGCCCGGTCACTTTCCGTCGGTAGCCATAAGTTCGAGCCCGACGGAGCCGGATGTCTGAAGTATTATGCTGGCAAGTTCAGTGATACCCAAAAGCTTGATTCGGGCTTCGAAAGGTTGAACAAGATGCTCAGCAAGGATTTCTCCCCGGAGCCTTGATTGGCGTGATGTGAGAGTCTGCCCAGCCACTGATACGACTGTTGCTCTAGTGCTTCACGGGCAAGCATACATGCTACATAGGGTTAGTGAAGTCCAACCGGTGGTTACAACGAGCAAACATCCCAGCAGGATAACACATCAGACTCAGAATCAACGGAAGCGAGCCACTAAGGGCAAAGGGTCTATTGCAGAGCTTCTCGTCAATGCTACCTATGAGAATGTTGACCCCATATTAGGATTCACGAAGGTGACATTCACTGTGTCCGAGGGGCTATTGTGCTTCTTCGACTTCTATTTTCCCGAGGATTTACCCTCCAGGAAAATAGGTCCCTACAGAATGGCTGTTGATGTCCTGAGCGGGTGCCTCAAGTATGACACCAGCGATCACTACCGGAAGGTTGCCTGGGAGTTTTATGCCCTCTTCAAATCAGTCACCGGTGATGAAATCGAGCACATATCCGCGTCTGGTGTATCACTCTGCTTCACGATTCCCAAGCAGGCAGAACTGTTCCTCGGAACAGGACGGTATAGAATGGCGACGCCAGGAGGGCGCGACGCTGGAGATGGCTCGCATCTCGCTACTACTGGGTTCGCCTCAATCGACACTGGAGGAAACATTCTGGTTCCTCAAATTCGGAGCAGCTCCCTCGCGACCCCGGCTTTGCAGCCGCCGGCTGGCGTCTACCAAAACATCTCCTCGATCCTCGGTTTTACGAAGGTGATGATGACTGTGACGGCAGGCCCCCGGTGCTCTCTTAAGCTTTCGCTCCCTTGGAGAGGGGAGCCAGTTTCGGTCCGTCCCTTGGGCATGATCTACGAGGATATGACCAGTTGCTTCGTGTTCGATACCAGGGACCGAGCGAAGCGTTTGAAAGTACGCTGGGCTTTCAAGAAGCTGGCCGACGAGCTCGAGGAGAAAGGGTTCGAAGCCATCGAAGCAACTGATGTCAAGGTTTGCTACTCACAGTCGTCGAAGGTGGAGCTGTGTATCGTGGGGATACGTTACCCGATGACACTGATAACTCCAGAAAGAGGAAAGTCACGGAGATCCACTCTCAAAACGGAGGCCAAGCGCCGAAAGACCTTACACAAGGAGAGATCCGCTCGAGGTGCGAATCGCCAGCTCAGTGGGGAAGAACCTCCAGATCCTGCGGTGACCAATACCGGAAACGGTGGAATCACTCAGCCCCCACAGAATCCAGCTGTAGGGTGGGAAGATTCCGACATCTTAGATTTTTTCGACGACCTCAAGCCCAAGGACGATTTGAATCTGAGTCCTTCGAGTTCAACCCAGCTGCTGGATTTCTTCGCGAATATATTTCCTTCGCATTCTTCCTCTACAATCTCTGCAACGACCGGTGCCGAAAGAGGAGCTGCTGAATTTCATTCGGAGAACGAGCCGTTAGAGTTGTGGGGAGCCCAGAGATGGTCTCCAAGCTCTGCCTTCACCAGTAGTGTTCGGAGGATGCGGCCGTCTGGCCTGGTTACTAGGAAAGACTTGGCCGGGGATACCGTCATCAACCCTAACCAACGGCTGCGATACCAAGTAGAGAGTCAGACCAGACCGGCTGCAATGCGACCTGTCTCCTCTAATGGCGACCAGTGGCTCCCTCAGAACGGCTACCGTCAGAACCGCTGCGATGACGACTCATCTCGACCAATTCCAATGGCGAGTACTGGCGCAGGTGAACACACCCAGACCTCGCAGACCTCGGCCGAGGCATGGGCAGATTTTGATCTTCCCCTAGACCTTTGGTCCCACGAAGGTTCGGGTACCCCTCCTTGGAGTCCAACTGATTTTGATATGGATGCTTTCGAGAATGTGGCGAGTACCAGACATGAAGGCGCTGTTTGAGCTGAGTCCGTCGTTATCCATCATAAACTTAAAGAGAGACTGCTGAAGGCGGGAGTCGGTGCAGTCTGTTGCCGTTGCCAATTCGTGCCGTAGCCTGTCCTCAGTCGTGTAGGTTTGGCTACTGTGTGTGAAATTCGATATGCGGGTTCTTGCCTCGTTTTGGTAATAGGATGTTATAAGCATGCCAAGATGATCGTGTTCAGTAGTGACAAGTCAAACAAGCTCTTCCGCGGGGCTGGTAGCCAGCGCTATCGAGCCGCGACTCCGCGATGACCACGGTTTCCTGGCCTCACAACAGGCATCATTGTAACACGATAGTGTGAAGACCAAAGAGCTGCAGGATTAACTCGACTAGCTGTTTAATCCGGACAAACTGTAGGAGTTCCCCCAGCGGGACTGGGTTCATGACATGAGAAGCTGTTTCCGTAATGACTCTTGTCTACCCGTCTGCTCCATCATCTGTATAGAACGAGTACGAATAGTTACGGCGCTCCAGAACGAGAAGTACGAGAACTTCACAGAGGCGACGAGCACTAAATCGTTTCTGTGCGCGTATCCATGGCCGCTGTGTGGATAAGGATGCCGTCCCAGAGATTAGCTGCGAATGTGAGTGGTAGCGGTGACGTTTACAACGCAACCATTTTTGGCGGGCCAGAACCAATGGTCTTCTATGCGAGAAGAACACAAATTATCTACGGACGTTGCTCATCGTGAGCAGCCCTGCCATGAGAACTGCACTCACCAGCACACCAGCAAACGCACCCGTCAGGTACCTGAGCCATTTCGAACCGGACTCCACACAGACTCCCGCTGCGTGCCCGAAGGAGGCTCACTCCTTAGAGAAAACGATCATCCCACGGAGCTTGTCGTCCTTCATCTCGCCACTCTTCTCGGATTCGGTCGAAGCGGAAGTAGGCTCCAAGGCACTGACCAGATCCAGCACTAGCATCATTCACAACTCAAGGGCCACAGAACACTTAGGAACAAAGATCGAAGGAATCGTTGACGTGAAGAGGAACTGAGAGACGTCAAAGTGGCTTACGGGAGGACGATACTCGCACGAAGGGTGGACTTCCTCGGGCTCAGGGACGATGAAGAAGGCGAAGTGTTTACACGAATACTCTGTCGGGACGCTTGGTGATGCAGCGTACTGTTTCCTGGAAAACAGGGAACATCGCTGAAGTTACGATGTCGTAGGGAGTCGGGCAGGTGGTTAGTTGCAAGCGCCACGCGGAACCGGAGGGGATTTGGACGAAGATGCATCTTGGATAATGAGCACGACCGAACGATACGAAATGAACTAGAGGTTAATAGAGTGTCCTACCGTATTGAACGCTCGCCACGTTACCATCATCGGGAACTTGCTCTTGAGACTCCATCTAAACACCAAACGTGAAACCAATTCGCCCGCTGGTGCACCGGTCAGGTACAAATTTCGAGGCGCGGACAAGGGAACAGCGGCCGAGGACCGAGTGTTCATCTCACTGCAGTCTCAATCATTCGTCTGAACTGACTGGAGACAGGCTGCTTACTTCTTCTCCTGTGGCTGCCTCCAGCTGGAGGTCGTTGAGCGGGAACTCCTCGGGGAGGGCATGTGGTACCATAGGAGCACGGAATGACGGGGATCTGAGATTGGAAAAATAACTATAGAGCTGTTGGCCTCCGGGTGTTGCCTTAGGAACTGTTTTTCAGCGTATCCCATCAGTGAGTCGCCCTTAGGACGCTCGCCTTGGATTATTGTCCATTCTTCTTGATAGGTTCGAACACGGAACCTGCACCCGAGAGGTAGTGATAGTCGGTTGTCTTGCTTCTGTACAGCCGTACTTGTGCCTTATGCTGGGAACGTTTGTCTTATGTACGTCGTTTCGCGACCGGTCCAGAGAACCCACCCAGTGAATCTTATCGTCGTCAGGGAATCTGCGGTATGAGTTCGTATGCATTTCGATCGAAGGAAATCACTCCCAACAACGGGCGAAACTTACCCTGACATCAGAACCGAGTTTCTGGCGATTTCGCACATGTCAACTGAGTTGAGCCGCCAGACCTGCAGGAGTAGCGAATGCGACTGAAAGGTGAATGCTGACCCCTTTTCTCACCTGTTTGGCGATGCTGTACTCCTCAACCAACGGTTCCCTTGTCTGATGGAACATGAGCGGATCATCACTGGAAAGACTGACGTTGAGCCCTCGGGCAAAGAATGCTGGGAATGGATTCTTGTTGTAGGACAAAAACAACTGGTTGTTAGAGCAAGGCGAAACGGCGATGCCTGATGAACGACACTTCAAGACGAGACGCGTTGAACGATAACGCGCTGGTGGTACCGATTTGAGCGAGGTAGAACAGATACTGCAGGACGGGACTCTTCCTGAGGTTGATGCCGTGGGAGATGTTATGAGCGAGCAAGAAGGCCGTGTCCAAATGGTGTATCTCTCCAGCCTCCCCACAGTGGGGCCTGAGCAAAACAAATGACGCCGATGACGAAAGCGCGACGCAAAAAGAGCATTTGTGCGTCTAAGACTTGGCAAAGAGACCCCTCGTTCAGCAGAGCGATTGAGAAGTGGCAGAGATAGCGCGATCATTGAAGGAAAGTAATGGGCGCGTGTTCAGCAATCGACATACCTGAAGTCGAAGGGACGCAGACCGCGATGTTCCCGAAGCATGTTGAGGACTCTGATGTTGGCGTAGATGTAGTAACTGAAAGCAGGAGCCGCGGTCATAACTCCATTGTCACCAATCTCTTCGCAGGGGTCCATCCACAATGATGTTGATCCCCTATGTGGTTCACCTATAGTATTTGTAGCTCGGGTTATCCGCAAGATCCCATCTGTCGGGGGTGAGCTGGCGACTCGAGAAATTACGATCATTGGGCATGGGAGACTTCGATTCATCGTCAACCGTGTCGAAACCAGATACCTGATTCCGTCAAGCGAGCCGTGAAGCACCCTACGATCGGGCTGATGACTCACTTGGTCCATGAACTTATACACCTCTGGATGAGCCTCGGGATCGAAGGTGGCTTCGAAGAGGGGTTCGAAGATGTTAGCCAGAAATTGCTGGAAATTTTGAATCTGAAAACCGCAGCCGAGGCCAATGGCATGCGTCGCTCCGCTAAGGCGGAGAAGTGCTTACCTCCCCATTCTTTTTATATATCGAATAGAGTCGCGGTATCTGGATCATCCACCGGTTGTTCTCGTGGATCAGGCCGTGATTGAGGACCCACTGAAGCAAGAGAGACGAACAAACGAAGGATCATCAGAGACATCTCCACAGTGATGAAAACTCACAGCGGACCCGGAAACCAGTATGAGCGAACATGAGCTGATAGGCGCGTGGCGTGTTACAATTCCAACGCCGAAAACCGGCCATCATCGATGCTAAGGGATTTGAGAAGGATTGTTCGAGAAGGGTTGGCTAGTATGCGAGTTGATTCGCGAGCGAAGATTCGAAGGTCCAATGAATTAGAGAAATGCTCCGACATGCGGGCTTACACGTGATAGCTTGAGCCACTCGTCCCTCGAGCGGCCATATATCGAGAGACGCCATTCGGTGTTCTGATATTTATTGTCTTTCAAGTCGTCAAGTAGCTCCTTAGTGAGCTCAGCAAGATACCTACAAAGCAAGACTGTGCTCTGGACCTACCACAAGGCAACCCACCGGCCACCCATGTAGTTGTCAGTTTTCAGGAAGATGGTCCTTAGCATGGGCTCGCCTAGGGGAGAGTACTTCGCATTGAAGCGGTCGAACCTTAAACATGGACGAATCTCGGAGTACACTGCGGTTGAATACAGCACGTTACCTGTAGAGTGTGCTCTTGTCTGCGAGTACGTTGAGCTTGTCCAGCGACAGATCGTAGGGCTTCACACCTAGCTGGTCGAAAACCTGTGTCGCTTCGCACGTGAGGGTGATGGTGAAAGCCGCCGAAGTTACCTGGCCCAGCGTCTCGCCTGGGAGGACTTCGTCGTCAGGGTGATTGGCCACTTTACGTTTGATGAATCGCAGCAAATGCTTCGCTGACACAGCGCAGTGATTAACACAGCCGTCCGGTCGTAGTCCGGATCGGAGGCTTACCATTCATGGCAGCCGAGTGATGAATATGCGTGTCGACTTTTCTGACGTTGTAGAAATCGCGGTGAGGTATCGCGCCACATTGAGTGTTCTCCTACACGAAAATACAACTACCGCTGATACATGACTCCTAGAGATCGTCAGGCGGGAGCTGTATGATTCACTCCGCAGTATTAAAACAAATTATCAATGGCGCTGATCAGTCTATTCCTGAGTTCTAGTCTGCACTATGACTGCGCGGTCTGGTAACCAGGTATCGGTTAGCTCAGTACTCCAATTCCCGAGATGCCAGCAACTATCGCTACCACCGAGGAGCAGAAACCACGTGCTAGTCTCTCAGGTAGAATGGGGACGAGAGAGGCCCCGTGCGAACCCAGAACGAATGCCCCACCGTCTAACAGATGAGGCTGACGTAAGAAGTTTACAAGTATGCCCATTCAACGTTACGAACCCTGTCGAATAGGCTACAACGGAGAGCACAGAAGATACCGAGAGGGAAGACGAAATAGAACAGCCGAAAGGAAGAGCCCAATCGGCTTTTCCTCTTCCAGAGCGCACCACCTACCTGTTCGGCACAAGTCATGCCATAGAGCTCGAACTTCGTCTCCAGCATTCGCAGGCGTAGAAAGGAGAAACTAGCCGTAGGCCCTGACGTACGTATCCTGAGCGAACACAACAGTCTCGTTAGACCGTCACTCACAGAGCTGTAAGATATGTTTCAAACTATCTAACCTGAACAGGGTGTTCATGTCCTCATAGTATTCTCCCAAAGTAGGAATCTCGAAGGCCATGTCCTCCTCAGTAGGGTTTTCTGGGTCGCTGTAGATGTGGTAAACTCCCTCCTCGAGGACGAAGAATCCCGGGATTCTCGCTGAAAGACAACGGGGCCATTTACAGCGTAGTAGTCAATTATGCACAGCCAAAAAACCCGAGGCAGGGTCATCGCGAAGAGCAACAGTTGGTTACGCCTCATCCAAAACAGAAACCAGAAACGGCTCTCGGAGAGAAAACAGAACTCAAAAGCCCGATATTCTGCCACCCCTCACCGTTGGGCGCAACGTAGCGGATGTGGGGAGATAGTTCGATCGACCGACGGTTTCCTCGAGAGTAGTCGTGTATCTGATAACGATCATGAGAGTAAGTCAGAGGCGTAGTACTCACCCCGACTCCAATGTACTTCTCCCTCAGTGCGAGGGCATCCTGAAGATCGACGTAAACTGCATCGAGCTGATGCTCTTTGCCCGAGGACATGGTGGAAGTTCAGAAAACGGAGCAAAGCTGCTGAATGAGGAATTCGCGCGAGCTGGCCATGAGCTGCTGTGCCGAACAACCTCTGGCGAGAGACGCCATGAGCGAGGTGCTCTATAGAAGTGCGCCCTGGTGAGAAACACCCCGCTTGGTCGCTCCCATTTTGTCATCAACCTCAAAGACTTGCAAATCTCCCACTCATTTCCTCACTCAAGAGCTTGTGATACGACGGTCAGTTGAACGATACATGTGTCAGCATGGCGGCTAGCCTCGGTAGGATGTGTGTGTCGAGGTCCTTCGGTAGACAGATAGGCCTCCTACAATGATCAACAGGACGACGGTACTGGCTACTCGTCGAGTTTCGCTCTTCCTTACCGGCGGCTGGCGTATCTTTACCAATCACGCTGGACTTCAATTTACCTCCCCTGGCTTCCAGAAGATTCCTCAGGATCACGACCGACTCCTTGTCCTGATGCCATAGATCTACCACTCTAAGGACTACTATCGCGTTGGAACAGGGGGTGGCATGCCACCAGCTGTGAAGCGCAAGGCTGTGAGAGCTCACGATGTCTCTTACAATTGTATTACGGGGGTCTACTTCCTGGAGTATGCCCAGAGGGGTGCAGCCACTCCTGATCGAACGACGAAGCGGGGCATCAGGAACACCATTGCGGGCAACAACGGATCCAGTTATTAGAAAATCGGAGAAAGAAGAAGGCGCCCTACATCAAGGCTCGCCGGAAGGCCGACTCCCTTACCGGTGCCCTTTATTAGGGTCGGCGCCTAGAGCTAGCAGCTCGAAGGCCAATGGGGGGTTCCTCCACCGTACTGCTAGAGCCAATGCGGTATAGCCGAACATGTCAGGACTAAGAAGAAGCTAGTACACGGGCTGTGGGATAGGCCGTACAGAGGGCCAGAGAGGGTAGGTTAAAAGTTCTACGATCATTCGACGCATAGCCCTCTAGCAGGGAGGAGCCAGCCGAAAAGAGATCTGAGTTCATCACCATGAGGCTCCAACGCGAGGAATTAAGACTAGTTGAGCGACTATTCGAGCTGATCACGAGAGACGCCGAGGGTTGGCTTACCGAAAACGAAGTCTAGAGGTGTCTGCCTGCCCGGCCTGCTCACAGCATCGCCATCTAGCCTACCGCTCCGTGAGAGTGCAACAAGCGTTTATGTCCATCGATAAGTCCACTACCAGCGTTTGTAACATATGCTTGGCCTTCGTAAAATCCTCTGGGGTCGCGCGCTCACATACTCGATGCACCTTGAGAGAACGCATCCGATTGGTTCGAATCCAAATGGTCGACTGGACGACAGAATGACGGCCGGGGATTTGACCAGCGGCAACACTAGCGGTCCTTTTGATACTACCAGATTTTCGTTGCCCGGGACGCCTTTGACTCGGAGCCCGCCGTGATGCACAAGGATTCTCGCGATCTCAACATCCAATCTGACCACGCACGCATCGAGAAACGCCGAGTGAACCAAACTCGGGACCTGACCACAAAGAGCAGTAGGGTTCCATCCCGAACCGGGGTGTGGTTACGAAATCGCCAGAGTGCGCCGCAGCTAAGATCTCCTTCACATCTTCCTTCAACCCCGCTTCGCATGCCTTACGTAGAGCAAGGGAAGAAACGTAACTTAACAGGGCAGCTGCGAAGCTACACGTAGGACGATAGCCCAGTAGTGCAAAAAAGGCCACGACCCGTCGTCATTCGAGGCCGTTCACTCCCGTAGTTTACTAGAAAAACTTGGTAGATTCTCCGACGTGGAACACCCAGTACGGTACTACCAGTCCTGCCACGCAATAGGATCCTCAGCCCTAAGTGCAGAGATCCTCTCCTCCTCAGCCTGTTCATCTCGGAAATACAGTACGGTGCCCAGCGATGCCGTGGTGGGAGCTGGAGAAGGGATAATTGCATAAACGCTGCTGCCTGGCCGCATACTGACTCCCTCGATCAAAACGAAACGCCCCGACGGAGATCTCCGCTGCCTGCCTCGATGACGATCGAATTACCATCACAAAAGAGCCAACACAAAACACTGTGAAGAATACGAGTCTCGGGCTTCCGGCCTCATCAGGCAAGAAGAGCAATTGATGCTTCCGAGAACACAACACACATTAATAGGATTACGTTAATCACGAGTTCGCTTGCTTCCAGGAGAAGACACCCAACCCGCCACTGAGATAACGCAAGGCGTTTCTGGATGAGCAACGCAGACCGAGGGCCGCGGACTTCACCGTGCATGCAGAAAAAGTATACCGCCTCCCTCGTCGTATAGCAAATTACTACTAATTTCTGACTTAACAATAGCATAGTAATGACAGGGTTATTGATCTACATCTTTGCCTACTCTACTAGGACTACCAGGACTACCCAAGAGCCCTAATGTGCAATAAAACAGATGACAACGACGAAGACAAAGCACTTCGACAACAGGGCATATCAATGGTAGAATACTTAACTCACAGGAGACTGCTAGCACATGTAGCCATGGTCGAGAATAGAAGGCGAACCCATAGGGGCCGGGACGAAGCACCGGATGGGACGGCTTTTCGCTTCACGACGGAAACATACAGGAATTGATAGCTCCTGCCAGTGGCGTTAGGCAGAACTGATTGCCGTTCTGAGAAAGGAAAGCAACTGATATCTTCCGATATCTAACACAAACACTCGAGCTAGCAGCTCTACATTTCGATTCAGAATTTCAATAGATCCCCGCCACGAAAGGCCGACCATCTACGCCGCCCCCTGGGATGACCTCATTGACGTTCTCCTTGCTATCACATAAGGTAGCCACTCTCGAGGAAGCCTCCCGTCCTAATCGAACATGGTGATAACGAAGCAGTCGCATTCCATGGGATCCTAGTATCATGGGCATGTCCAGTATCATATCGAAGCTAGCAGAATTCGACCGAGCACTCTGTTGAGCTAAAAGCTATGCGATGACTTATCCAATAGCCGCAGTGTCCCTCCCCCACCATCCTAAAGGCCTGCGAGTGCTGCTCATGGCAATACCGCTCAGCGAGCGAGCTACAAGTACTCGCTTAATAAACTGTGCAGCAGCAGGCTATTCAAGGCGACGCCTTGTGGGAGACCAGCCATATCGAGAACGACGCTGCTCACGCTTGGTCCGATTTGCTCATGGCAAGTCCGTCGGAAGGGAGGGCAGCAGAGAACTGTGAGACCATGCTCTCCGTGGAAAATGGTGAGTAGCCTTCCTGAGTCGTGCCTTGCAAAGGATGAAGACTCCCAAGGTTGCAACCGCCGTTGTCATCAATTTCGCCCTACTACATGTAGCATCACTTGGAGTGTCGTCCGGCATGAGCAGCATGTCAACCTCGCGATACGTCATCGAACCCGGCTCCTGCGTGGGCAGCCACAGATAGCCGGTCGCAGCCTGCAGAGACCCCTAATGAGTAGAGCAATCAGCGACCCGAGCGGCAGTCGAGGACGTACATGCCCTATCTGGCCGGTCTGCCAGTCAGTCTGGGTTGCAGTATCCATCTGTTGCTGTATGGGAATGCCAGCAGCCAGGGAAAGAGCTTCGCACGCAGAGAGGACGATGTCGTCTACGGCGTCGGGGTTGGCTGAGGCGGGCAGAAGGGTACCCAGGCCACGAGTGGTGGGAAATATGGTATAACTATGATGATTTAGACCTATGGTATACATTCGAATCGAGTATGTCTACTACGGCGTCATTTCAGAACAGCAGGAGATCAATACCGCACATACCAGTTATATTCGACCGCTTCGTGGGCGGTTCTCCTTCCACACCAGCAGGCACCTCGGTCGGCCTCTTCCGCACACTCCGAACGTCGATGCCTTCGAACGCTGCAAGGACGCAGAAAAGGCGCAGCAGAATACGAGAAGGAGCTTATTTCTGTCGAACTCACCGATGCCAAGCTCAGACAACGGACCTGATGCTGCCTCTGAGCCCTCGGACATCGCCACGAGTGCGCTCTCCCCGAGCCTGGAAGGAAGTCACTACAAGGAGCAACGCAGGCGAGTCAGCAGTCACCCACCCTTGCGTGAACCTGGCGTCGATGCTGTCGATATACGACGCCACACCGTCCACTTTGCCGCCAAGTCCCGGGCCCTGGAAAGGTCCCGCAAAGTCTTCCGATGCAGTCGAAAAGAGCCCCACCTACAAAGACCGAGTTCGTGCGTCACAACTTGTAATGGGAAAGATGCGCGAAGATACTCGTATCTTGAAACGGCTGCACGCATGAAACGGCCGCGACACCGCACTCGGCAATTCCGTATAAAGTTCCAAGCGGCAAGAGTGAAGTGCTCCCCAACCCTCACAACACACTCGTGCATACCTCAGGGCCAGCACGGACCTGCGAAAAGGAGCGTCCAAGCTCTGGCGTTCCTTCTGGTTCCGGCTCCTCGGCCCCGTCAGATATGCTTAATAACGATAGACGCTGTGCAGGAGACGTACCTGGGGTAACTGTAAAAACCGAGAGGGGCACGACCAGTGTCAGGTCCCAGCGAACAACATCCCTACCATATGGCTCCGTACTGCTGATGCTGGTCTCGGCTGGGGAGGAGGTGTACGAGGACAAGTCAGCAGTCGTCGCTGAGGCCCAGTTGAAGAATAGGGACATGTCCATATCTACAGCAGCACAATTCCGAGCTAAAACTCGAACGAATCCAGTCGCTTCTACTTTGACCCGCTGAAGCGATGTCCTCGTGCACGCCAATGGCGTTGCTAGAAGGAGGCGGATCATCACGACGACCGCCACCGCGTCGTCGAGCTGATGGTAACGACTCGAGACGCCTGGAGCTGGCAGCTCTCACCACTTCTCTTTCTCTCTCCTCTCACAGTACCATCGCTCTCTTCAGTCATGTTGACCTCCCGCGAGATTTTGCGAGAATTCCTGCGGACAGTGGAGTACCTGGCGTCGGAACCGTCACGCGTCATGGAGTGATGCCCGGGTAGGTGTGAATAATCGTAGGCCAGACCGGAGCTTCATTTCGGACTCCTACGAAATGAGTGGTATAGCGCTGGATGCAACATGGCGCCCTCTTCCTGCTTCACCGGCCTCACCACAGATTTTTGATGGCATTGTCGGTCCTTCCGGGCAGCAACTTCGCTATCTCAGCCCAACGGTTGCCGAAACGTCTATGAGCCTCGAATATTATCCTGTGCTCTTCGCTCGTCCACGGCCTTTTATTAACCTAGCCGCCGGTCTCGTGGCCAAGCTAGAGCGCTCAGAGTGGCCCACTTGGGGATCCAAATGATTGTGCCAGCGTTCCCGGCACTGCTTAGCCGTCCTGGCAGCGTAGCAGCCTCCGGCTGCCGCGTTGAATTGCGCCAAGGCATCAGCAATCAACGTCCAGTTGCGAGTTCCGCTGTTCTGGACCATGTCCCTGAAGACAGGGTATTCACTGGAGAGCTCCGAGTCGATCTCGAAGAGCCCACCTGATGATGCCGTCCTCGTGCTCCTCCCAGTTTCTCCTATCACTCACGCCCATCGATCCTGCAAGAGAAGACGTAACGCCGCGAGTCGAATCCCCCCAGCTCAATCCCAGCTAACTAACTACGTTTGGTTAACAAAAGCGTGCCCTCTGTGAGAGCCTCCATCAACGCTGCTCCAAGGGTATATCCATTGGACAGTACCCCCAAACAGAACGTCACAGAGGGAGCGGCAGTTCAGCAAGACTTAGGTGCAATTACGGTCCTACTGATGGCATCCCGCCCTTGCTCCCCATCAAGAGCTAACAGGAGCATCGGGATGCTATCACGGTAGGCAAAGCCAGTCTTGTATGATTTGGCAAGCTACGTTCAATTGATAACTGGATATCCAGTATCTACTACCTCTGCTACTGTTACTGGTTTTAGACGACCCGCCTCGTTGCCCCTGTCTCCGCTGGTTAGATCCCTGTTGTTGACCGGAATCCCTCGGTCGGAGATCATGCGCACGACTGGCCGACTCGAGCATCATTCTATAAACCGGCACTGCCTCCAAGGGACTTGACAACTCCACAACTCAACCAATATCTCTCGGCCACGAAGAAACGATAGTCCAAAGCACTTCCAGCACATCCTCCCGTCCAAGCGACAACAGAGATCGCTGTTATTACGCGTACCTACGATGACAGAGTAATGGCCATTGGACAGGCGTTAGAGTGTCCGTTGACTATGAGAACCCTTAGAATTGGAGATAGTATCCTACTTGTAGTTCGGGGCGAAGCGATACGCCTTCCTGATCTGTGGTCCTTCAATGTAAGTGAGACCTTCATTGAACTTATACTGGTCCCACTGGCAACGACGCCACTCTAGAAAAATCATCATCAGGCACCCATCAACTCGGCAACACCCTACCATCATTCCACTTGAAGCATTTGGTTGCCGCCTCCTCGGTCTCGATCTCAGCCTGGGCTGTCAACAGGCAGCGATACTCCTCTATCGCTAAGTACCTCCGAGGGACGAGGCTCTGTTCTGCCAATCTCTCAGTCGAGTCGGACGCTTACTTGCACGCGTCATCAGGATCCGACTGATGGACTCTCTTGGCGTAGTCCGCCGTAGCCTCCCGGATCTCGCTTGACGTTCGAGGCTCAGCCTCGCTCGGGACAAGACCTATGCCATAAGTGCTCCTCAGTCGTCCACGACCCTACACCTACCATAATGCTTGCCCACTTCCTTCTCCCAATCCGAACCAAATGTGTGCGGCTGGGGCTTCGGCGGGGCTGGAGCTGGCGGCTCCGGGCCACCCCAAATCTGAAGCTACCCATACCGTCACAAGCCCACCGGATGGGACTACCTCGCCAAGACCACACCCCTTGATGACCTCGTAGTTCTTCTCGGCTTCGGTCTTCGGCACAGCCTCGTACACACGGTACCTGCGGATCTGTTACTGACGTAATGGCGGTCGTACGCCCTACCAAGTATCAGCATCATATCCCATATCAGACTCGGAGTAGTCCTTGACCCCGGCCTTCGCTGCCTCGGGCTCGGCCTTGGCCTCGCACTGAGTCTTGGAAGGAGAAAAAAGTCGGTGGATGAGGCTGCTCATCATCAGGGCCGCGAGATAGACAAAAAAGACGTCCCTACATTGCCAACAGTCGATTGCGTTGAGAGTTTCGTCACCGGAAATTGGGGAATTCCTCCACACCATCTCGAGAGGTGCCAACTCACTTCAAGAGTTCGCAGATCCATTGAGGAAACGCAAGATGATATAAGGTCGCAAGATGGCGTCTGATTTTCGTGAGCTCTTCGAGTGTGCGCGTGAAGTTATGAAATGGCCTGGTGGCGTTCAACCCCTACCGGAAGGACTTCCCCAACAGCGTTCGCTCCCTTTTCAGTAGCATTTATACTATACCTATCTTATGCTACTTTCACGGACCGGGGCGTTGAAGAGGTAAGGATCGTATCTTTCGCCCATCCCTTGGTATCTTTCGGGTCGACCTGAGGATTTCTTTTGACAAGGTTCTCGGCCGCTCCTGCTTACAACTTGACGGCGCAGCGATTCAAGAGCTACTACGATGATTTCAAGGATCGTCTGAAGCCCGGACAGTACACCCATGGGCGTTGCTCTCAGAGTGAAGGCGATTATCGTCAAGAGTCCAAGACCATTGGAAGGTAAACCGACGTTTTTGCTTCTTTGTTAGACCTACGGTACCTTCTCAGGGAGCATCTCAACGATGATGGTATCCGCAGTAAAAGATACACCGTCAAAGAGGGTAAGTATGGCTCAAAAATGGGAGGTTGACTGGGGTGTGAATTCCTCAGCCGATGCCCTGGGTTATCATTATCATCCTCCGATTGACAGCAAGGGCCAGGTATACGTCAAAGGCCCCAATACGGTTCATGAGAGGGGCCAGACTTGGATTAAGGGCTACGAGCTCCCGAGCATGGAGTACGTTGTGGCGACCTTCCTATGATGGTGTTGAACTCCGTGGTACCGCAGGTACACTTATGGTCCTAAACAGGAAGATATTCCGTTCTACCCGAGGGTCAAGCTGAACGTCTGGGGTAAGCCGTCGCCTGGTTTTCCTCTGACAGGAGTGTCAATCCTCAGGCAACTACAACCTTGTTATGAAGGTTGAGTTTTTGTTCTTCTATCTGCCTACTATCATTGTCTTTGGTGTTTGCATTCCGGTGTACACCATCAACTTCGCACAGGAAGAGGTTATCTATACCACAATGACTGTCAAAGTCACTGGCAGGCAGTGGTAACCAGATTCCGATGAAGCGCTGTATCGGCCGCCGCAGTTGATGTTCTAAGGTACTGGGTGTACGAAGTCGAGTCGCCGACAGACGAGGATGAGGATGAGGACGAAGATGACGAGGACGATGACGATGAGTGATGAAGAAGGCGGTCTTAGTGGTTGCCGTCATTATTGAACATCTTGAGGCGCGAGCCCATGAAAATAATGATACCTGGAAGATTTTGTTATTGTGAATGATACCAGCTTTCTGAGCACTTCGAGCTGATACTATTTACATCGACGTGAAAGCGGTGGAGGTTATTTGAGATGGTGCGCGCTTGCGTTGCAGTTCAGAGTAAGTGGCTACAGTGTCATTTCCATCTCTCTTACCATCCATTACCGTCACTATCTGTTTCATTTGCAATTCGAATAATCATACTGGCGATGCAAGTAGGGGAACTAACCAAGAAACAAGGTGGAGTTCCGACTTCCCAACTTTCAAAGAGTTGCGAGTGTATTTCACTTCCCTTACGAGGTCCTCATGGAGAGAGAACCGTAAGGTCTGCAAGCAATCTAATTCCTCCACCCCATTCTCCAAGCTCCCTGGTATTTGATGAGTTACCAACAAAACCATCCGATTATTCCCAACGGGAAAGGTAACGCTAAGCGCTGCGTACTGTGTAAGTCAGAAATGCGCCTAATCGACGCCAATAGGAACCCCTCCGCTCGAGCGCGAGAGTCCACTGAATAGCTTAGATCAGTGTAGCAAAAGAGGTTAAAATCATAGTTCCTCCTTAGCGCTTGCTAGAGCAGCGTTACGGATAGAGTCAGCTTGCTTCTGAGTCTCCTCGAACCTCTTCCTCAAAGCAGCGAACTGCTCCGGAGTGGCCTCGAAGTCTTGGAAACCAGCGGCCTGCAACCACTCAGTAGACGGCCCATAGCCAGCCTTAGAGTAGCCCCAATTAGTGTAACCATTTTGATATTGGCCCAGCAACGTGTAGTGCATGTTCATCCATTCACGTTGGATGCTGTCGTCGTAGTCGGCCATCTTCTTTTCGATATCGTCAGGAGATTCAGTAGCCATCATCTCATCGATCTTGTGCTCAATTTCGAACTGGGCCTTCCTGACGTCGTTAATCATATACATGTACTTCAAGTCCATCACGTTAGCAACAGTCTCAGCAGCCCACCATAAAGAGCTGTCGTTCACGGCACCTTGCCAAGCGTATTCAAGACAAGGGATGGACTTAACGGTCTGGTTCGGCTTCACGATAATAGGCACGAAAAGGCTACCGTGAGGCGACGACGGGGCGAAGTAAACTACGTTGTACTTGTTCTTATATGTAACAGCGATGAAGCCGTAGTAAGAGTGCTCCTCAGAGATGGCCCTCTCCCAAGCACCGTGTTGGAAGGTCTCTTCGGCTCTGCCACCAGGATATCTCACCGGCGTCTTGAACGGACCACCGGCTACAACGTGGCCGGTCAAGTCATAAGGAGTGCCTTCCATATGGTCTCGATATAAGCGTCGCATGAAGTCAATGGTGATGGGCTCATCGGGTTTCACCGAGAAGGGATAAGTCGGATGCTCCCATTCAACACCGAGAGTAGGGTCCAAGTTAAGAGATGGGGCGAAGAGCGACAGGCCTCTCCAGATCCGTCGGCCAGAGACATAAGGATGGCCCTGTTCACCGGCACCGAAGGCGTAGGCGAAGTCAAGCAGTCCAGAACCATCCCACCAGCCGTACCTCAGAGCGATGTCATACATATTGGTCGAATACAAGAAGTTATCGCCATCTGCAGGATCGATCTCACGGATGATGAAGGTGTTGGGGACGATGGTAGCATGTCCCTTAGGAACCCTCTGAGCTGCCCAGACAGCACTCTCGGCAGTATCGTCAGGAGTGACGTGGAATACCCAAACTTCCTCTCCGTCGGCAACTACAAGTGCCTCACCGGAACCATAGTAGCCGTATTTCTCAGCATAATCACCCATTGTCTGAACGGCACACCTTGCGGTATCGCAAAGCTCGAGTCCAATATCAGACAACTCGCCGATCCAGAACACCGCACCCTTTGCCGTCGGGACCGTCACCACGCGGAACAGACTCCATACGAGCGCTGCGAGTACTCTCTCCCATAGAGACACCGGCTTCGTTCATGATACCGTAGGAAGAATCCCAGTACCCATAGGTGGTACCTTCAGGCATCTCGACGTAGCCAGTAGCGACACTGGGCTTCTGGCCACCAACAGGAGCGTAACTAGGAGCTCTCGAGGAGTCGACGATTCTCGGATAAGCCAAGGCGAAGGCACCAGGGATCTCGTTGATGTAGACGGCTCGCTTCTGACCGGGGCCATAAGTCTTAGGGGGCACGTACACCACCCTGAAATCCAACGGCCCGCCATCGGCCGTGCTAGCAGCGATGCAACCACCATCGGCCGTGGCTGCACAATCAACCGCTGTTGCTGTGCATTGGCCATCGGTGGCGAAGTGCTGGCGAGGTCCGCCCTGAGAGGCGACTTCCACAGCCGACGTGAAGCTGCTGCATGCTAGCAGGGCAAGCGATAGCGACAACATTGTACTTGATAAAAAGGAACTGACGGCAACCCAATGGCAACTGTTCGAGAAAACGCAAGTAAAACTATTCAAAGCCTATATACTCTGAAACCCAGCCTGATGATACAAGGCGAAAGAATAGCCGGGACGGGACAGCTAAGATGCTCTGCGTCAAAGCCATGATAGCTGTGTCCCCGAGAGCGCAGGGTTCGGTTGTGGTCACTCAAAGCACTGTCCCTGTGGATGAAAATGTAGCAAGTTCGTGATTTCAACGCAAGTCGGAGGGACTGGGCGAGTCAGCCACCACTGGACACTCTTTCACGCACGGATAACTGGCTAAGTCTCTCCCAGTCGGTCGACTCGTCATGTGACATCGCCGTCTTGGATGCTTTCCGTTGAGCTCTTCGCCTCTCGAGCAAAGCTGAGCGATGCGTCGTCCTCTCCGAAATCGCAAGTTGACCGATTGACCGAGTCCGCTCCGGACCGGTGTTGACAGGGACAGCAACAGCTGACAGACGGCCTGAATGAAAGAAAAAACCGTCAACTGCCGTCCCATTGTGGCAGATGGTGATACCATAAGTCTGATTTGTCCTGAATGCGTCCTGCTTCCGAGGTGAAGCTACGACAATACCGTGGTCGATGATACCCTGCTTGTGGTCTTATGGTCGACTTCAAGCTAGCGTCAACATCTCTATACTTGTTCCCTACGAGCTTGGGAGCCTCGGACTTGTACGCGGTTCTGCCAATGGACTCGACGAAGGTTGTGCCAGACTTCATATCGTGACTCGAGGGAAAGATGACCGGAGTTGTGAGAGAGGACTGAGAATTTCAACCCCTGAAGGACAGTCAGCTCGGTGGGAGTGGCGCTGGGGAGAAATCGATTGGCCATCAGCCAATGGAGCCCGCGTGAGTCAGCGCGGAGAGCAATCATCGAATATTTGCTTCGAGCAGTAGCCTCCTCGGTAGCTCTCACCTTCATGAATGGAACAGTCAAGTTCAGCGACTACTAGGCCCTTGGGGCTACGGCATGGTTCAGGCGTCCATAAGTTCTCTGGGCAGGTTGATGCAGTATCCAGGTCGCTCCCAGAGGGTGATCAGCTCGGGCGACGTTAGAAAGAAGTTCTTCTACGGACGGGAACTCTATGTGCAGTGGCAAAGTCGGCCATGGCATGGTACAAGGAGTGCACTGCATGCTTTGAGCTTCGAAGGGTACGAATAACCCGCACGTTCAAGACGTCGTCTACCACAACTACCACTAGCGACCAGCTGTAGAGGCAAGAACAAAATGGTGTCTACACACAGGAGGAAACAGATTTTAGAAAGACGAATAGGATCGGGAATTAGTATCTCGAAGCTGACTCGAAGATCGGCTACACTAGCCCGCTTATTGCAAACTAGTAGGCTGGTCTCCATATCCCCAGTGGCTAGGCTTGCTCACTTACTCCCACTCTACAACTCGGAGCTCAGAGTACAAACGAAACGGGAAAATATTGGCATTCTCTTTACAGCCATGAAGCCATGGTGGGCGTCCTTTAACAAAGTCCCGGGCTATATGATTACCGAAAACGGACTCGTTGTGGGGTGGCGAGTACAAACTGAAATCATGAAAAGTTCACGTGACAAGATCGGAAACCTTCGCAAGACTCACAGACTGCCAAGTAATGGTGGATGAACCTTGTGCTTCCACCAATGCTTCAGAAGATATCGGGTAATGGTATAGTCGTCCTGTCTCGTCCTCCATAAAGCCTTCATTCGTTGCCGGTGTCCAATCGGCAGCATGCTGAGCCATTTCGAGCATGGTGTTCACCAGCGTGCAATCAGAGGGAATTCCAGGTTGGCATCTTTCGTCCCAGTACTCACTAGGTTGACAGTGCGAGTTTGTCGTCCACTGCAGGTTCGTGCTTCACAAATTTGTCTATGGGGACCTCGTGGTCATGGGCATGGGTCCAATAGAAGTAGGCATCGTCAGCCTCACAAGGTGGGGGATGTATGGACCATCTGAATAGGGAACCCGAACCCCCCCCCGAACAATAACAATGAGTTCCAATAAAGACTCGTAGCGCTCTCGACGCCATCGCTGTAGACTCACGGTCCTGTTATCTTGCCATCGCAACACCTAGCCATTGGCGATGGATGTGACTTGGGTAGGTATTTGTACCGAGGGTCGGGGTCACTCGGTGCGTGAGGGAGGCTACATATGGAGACACTGAGCATTTTCACAGAAGCGAAAATGCTCCCCCGCTTTCATGCTTTCAGCTAGAAATTTCGGCGACGCCTTCACCTACGTCCGGAGCCCGTGGTCGTCGCTCACCGGTCCCATCATGCCATCCTCGTAGTGCGTGAACTCGACCTTGGGATAGCACCTACTATGCTAGGTGCTCTATAGTCCACTGCTGCTACCCTTCACTATACTTCAAGAGCTCTCCCGGGAGGGCCGGTAGGCCATGAGTAACATGGGCATCGAGATCCATGGCGACACAGACGTACCTTAAAATATCAGCTCTCGGAGGAAGACATCAGGACGCGTCCCCGCGAGCGACCGTTGTAGAATAGTGGCTCTGGAACAACGTAGTTGTCGCGTCAGGGGTCTGCATTGAACTCACCCTCGCGGGTTCACATAGCAAGTCCCCTTTGGTGGCGGTGGGACGTAGTTCGGCTCGGGTGGGAGTTTCGGAGGCGGAGCTCGCTGTACCAAGTCCTCATTGGTACTGGCTTGAGGGTCCTTGGACAGATGGTTCCTCAGTTCCGCAACATGCGGCGGTTGGGGTTCTAACACGAAACTTCATTTCATGACTCAGTCGTTTAGCGAAGCGTAGCTCTTGCGAGATGCCCCGATCGGAATCGAGTGCTTTGAATTATGGGAGCGTGAGGAGTAGCAATGCACCAACGGCAGAGGAACTCACGGCCTCTATCGTCAGTCATAGCGTCCTTCTCCAGAAGCTGCGGCTCTGATTTCTCAATGAAGTCTTGCAGACCAGCAACTTGAGGTCCAACTGGATCGCCAGGGCCGTAGTCTCCCTGGCGCCCCGGACACTTCAACAGAGGAGGATTGGTTGTGATGTGAACCTCGCAAGGAAAGCTAAAAAGCGGCACGAAGCCTCATATATGAAGGGCGATGAAAATTTATTTCCTCTGATTTCACGTACCATTTTACGTGTGTTTTGTCCCCTTCGAAAATAGCCCCTGTATACCGAGAAAACATCACCAACAAAAGGCTCACCCCCAAACATGGCCGGACTCTGACAGGGCGAGGTCTGATTCGATGGCCCATGGCATCGTACAAGCATCTCGAGGAAGCCAGATGATTCTTTCCGCTGGCCACCTCTGTCCAGGGCGTCGGATGGCGGAGCCTAATATCTGCATGATAGTCGTCCCTAGCGGGTTGGAGATGTTCATGATGGTGTGGTAAAGAAGCCGGTACAACCATGATAGGGGACACTGTCGGATTGAGGAGTTTCGAGCCGTCACCTAGAGTCGGGACTTCCTCGCACATTTTATCGATATGACTGATAGGGCTCCTCCCTTTCCCCTAGGCGACTCCGTGGGCTCTAAAGCTACGGGAATTACGATCAGCATCTTCACGTCCTGGGTCAACGGCGAGGCTTGTCGTCTCAGTAAGTGCAGGGTGGGAACTCGTAGTCGACAGTTGGATGCCTACGAGTTACACAGAGAACTTGGTGCTCAGAGCCCCTTCACTCAGTGGAGACATAATCTTAGCAGAATATTAGGTGCATGCTCACGAAGTCGTCTGTGCACTCGCAGGTCTCTGCATCAGAGATGCCCACCTTGGACGGGCACCACCATCCATCACCTAACATAATCTTCGCTGGAGCGCACTTCTTATGAACTGCCTGATAATTCGTAAGCTCAGACGATGAGTCCTCCGTTTGATTCCAGCCTGTCGAAACATCCACGGAGTCCCCTGCTTCAGCTCTCACCAAACGCTGGCCCGCACTTCTCGGCCTCCCAGGCCTGAGCCTTATCCTGTCGGTATGGAAGCCCTGAAAGCTGTCAAAGCCACCCTGGTTGGACAACGCGACCATGACGGGACGGTAGAACTCGGACAAGCGAGCATCGGACTCGGTGGCCGCTAAAGGACGGAGATACCTACTCAAGAGCTACGCACATGACTATCAGTCTTGGCACGAGTACGAGAACTCTCTGTGTCCGCCTGAGGGCTTGAACTGCCCACCGTCGGCCTTGCTCGCACTCGGATCAACGTAGGGTCCTTGGTCGGACACACAGGCTGGTGCCCACGCTGAAGAGAAGGGCGATGGCATGCGTTGACTGTAGAACCCCCACCTGGCACTCGAAATGAAGGGCTCCGCTGCCTCCTGGGCTCATCGCTACCACGCAGCGATCTCTCGTCGAAAGTCCGAGGAACTGCGTCGGCGGTTTTCCAGCCGGGATTTGGCTTCTTCGCAGCGCGCAAGCGAGCCTGACCATACTGTCGGGGCTTCAGCAACAGTTTTCAGCATGTACTTCTCGCAACTCGGCTTTCTTCCTCTCGTCTCTGGCGAGTCGGGCCGCCGAAGCTGGTCTCGTCAGACGAACGATGTCCGGATGATGTAGTTTACCGTAACCAGTAGATGGCACCGGCGAGAGTCCGTAGAGCCGCAAGGCCACTGAGGAAGGGACACGAATCTGGATAGCATCACACTCTGTGAGCTACGAGTGGAAAAGCCCCGAGAGACGAGCGAGGCGCCAGGAGACTGTAAGACAGTGATAATGGGCTTCCACGACCTCTAGTCCATCAGTCTACCGGTGGAAGCTTCACTAAGCCAGCGCGGGCGTTGGAACATAAACTCACACACACAACCGCAACCAAGGACAACTGACCTGCCTCGTTGAGTACTCGTGGCGGTAGCGTATCTCTCAGTCGGACGTATCCATCCGATGGCTTCTTGTTTACATCGACGGAGCGGTCGGAAGCGGGTCGTTCGACGCACGAGTGAGGATCGATATTCCCAAGCTGGGTGCCTTTCAGGAGGGAGAGATGTTTACCATCAGAAGCACTCTTGCTCCGCGCAACGTGCAACTCCGCTCAGGGTTCTCAACAGCGCGCATAATGCCCGCTTTGGCTCTACCAGTTTGTTTCCGTTCAGCATCCGAGAGTGGGTTGCTCTCCGGTTCGATCTGAAAGGATGTCACATCACTCGGCCGAAAGGAAAGTTTCTTCAAGCAGCCGAGAGCCAGGCATCGAGCCCGCTGACCTTGACTGGGCTCTTTGCATGTTGAAGAGTGTAGTGGACCATGGCGGCGATTATGCGCAGATAATCGATCTACTTGGCGAACGATTTTGTCCAAATCGATTGCATGATCGATTATTCGAAGAGCGATCGTCATGTAATAACAATGAACATTGCTGACTTCCCATGCAAATAGACCGGACTGAGCTCCCCTATGCTTCTTCCGTTGGTTATTGCATGTATAGTATGAAGGCGGCAAGTGGCTCCGCTTTCTACAAGTAGGTCGTGGAATGCTAGTCGTCTACATCCCGACGGTACTGCCATCGACTCTTCGCAGTGTTGCGCTCGTACGGATGTGTTCCTGCTAGAAGCGTATCAATCGGAGAGGAAAGCCACGAGATCTCTTCATGTCTGGCCGAGAGTCTCTCTTGTGTCTCGCGGTCCTTATGAGTTCTGATATTCCCACTGCGAGAGTCGATGATGATTTTCAAAAATTTAGACAAGCATATGCCTGATATGTTTTGATGAATCCATTGACACGTCTGAGAAGCACATAAATGAATAGTCACCCATTTTACCGATTTCCTAGGCTCCACGTGCCTTAGAGATTAAATGGCCTTGGGTGTAGAATGAAACGAGACCATAAGCTCGTGATTGGCCAATTGATGCCGATTGCGTTTCGCAGATCTCAAACAACTCAACGACCGATCGATGATGACTTTACGGAAATCCAACACTGAACACACGTGTTGAGTAAATCCAACGAGCTTTTTAACCCTGAGGTAAAATGAATAGTATCGCCCTCCTATCGCACGGCGTTACGAATCCAGTGGTAACGCTGTTGAGCGTTCGGGCAAGAACACCGTAGATCTCATGCGTTGGCGATGCGCTCGTATAGTGCATTGTCGATTAAGGAGGTCCTAAACCTCGAACGGAAGCGGGAACGCCAGTATTCCAATCAGTTGCCGAAGTTGTGGTATTGGTAGCTGCAAGACTCATGGCAATAGTACATGGTCGTAGCACTTTGGAGACGAGACTAATATTAGTGTCACGCTTCTTATACGCACTGCGCAACACCCTCATGATTAAACTAATCAGTTCTTGATGCCCTTTCCGTTCTGAACCTGTTGTGTTTACCAAACTGGAGTGGTACTGGAGAGTTTCGCCGTGAACCATGCGGATCGATCGATCGACTTGCAAGAGCTACGAGAGCTCCGTCACTTAGCGTTCGAATATCGGAGCGCGAACTGAAATCGCTTGCTGCACCTAGCTCGGTCATGTAGACTTTCTCAGGCGACCCTCTGTTGGTGTCAAGTAGGTCCTACTTACTGGAGTTACACGATCGAGAATTGAACTTCCGAGTTGAACCCGTGCGTTCGATCAAGTGGGGTTGGTTAATAAATAGGATCCTGCGTGAGTGGCCGGTCATAGTCTCGTAGTGTGACACCTAGGATATTACCTGTGCATTGTCGAGCGGCGAACAGTAGGGGAGAACTGCCGCGTGGTCTTCTGAGGGCGGCGGGACGACTGCCCACTTCAAGTGGGAAGTCATGACGTGCACGATCGGATCTGTGCTCTTCCACAATGCTCTTTCTTCACTCGATAGAAGCGTTCCGCGGGAGTTTTCGGAGCACCTCGTTGAATTTTCCACCCTCGAATCGGTATCAGTCTTATTGTTCACTTTTGCATGCCAGTTTGCCGTGTTTACTCACGCGTAGGCTTCACAACCAGCGTCAGAGAAGCTTTCGACGCATAAGTCCTGTCAATTTTTCCACCAAGTGCAGCCCCTCGGTCGACGCTTCTCTGAGAGGCCCGCGTCGTGTCCTCGGGAGATAACCACGGGCCCAGCTTAACGAGCGCGAGGGCCGATTCACTTGCCGGAAGAACCAGTATACCTCATCTTTCTGGCAGCGTTTCCTGGCGTGGCCTATGACGGCAACGACACAGTATCTTAATCACCCTACAGACTGTACTCACTGAGCTCAGCCATCTGGGTCGTCACCCTGGCTCCTCGGTGAGCCACTGTCGCATAGAACAGGTCTCCTAATGTGAACCCTCGTCTTAGTTGTTGTCTCCCGAACCCCCTTTCTCGGACGGCAGCGTGTGGTCGTCGCTCATGGCGCTTCCGCGGTGGCGCTTCCGAGCTCACTTGGGAGCTCAGTGATGTTTACCGTGCGCGTCTGGAGCGCTGAGGGTGTTTTATCCTGGTTGTCATGCCAGCTGTGCGTTCAAGCAGTGTTGCGTTCTCGTAGAAGAGTATCCTAGGGTTCACTTCGACACGCTCCACATGGTTCGTTCTCGGTTGCTTTTTCCCTTGGTCTCAATGTCGGCAGTATCTACAAATGACAAGGCTACAGTGCTGACGCTGAAGAAGCGCCTCTCCGAGCCCGATAGAGACCTCATGGCCATCGTCGACTTCCCTCAGCTCTATCAACATGGATAAGCAGCTCTTGAAAGAGACAATGATTGGTAATACACTTGGATCTCGCTGCATCGGAGTCGGTCTCACTTACGTTACACGGTTGTGTGGTGCATGACTTGGTGACTCCTTGGTGGCCTCCCTTTCCGTGGAGATATTCTCCCAGGCAGCTCGTATTAATCGAGGCTTTAGAGCTGCATAACCTCGAGGTTCCCTGGAATAGAAGGCCTTGCTTGAGTGGCTCACTAGTTACGTATTACATAACTCGGTCCACGATCCCGCATCATGAGCGACTCTAATAAAGTCTACCGGACAAGGACTGTTCGCTGTGTCGTAGGCTTGTTCAGTAGTAATGTTGGAGATGATCCTCGGAGATAGAGTACTCGTGAGGCACTATTCTGTCCCTGCCGAAAGGACCTACAGGGTCTCATAGGAGCTTGCATGCACCTTCTTCTTCGCTCACTAAGAGTCAGTGGAGTTGCCAGAAGTAGTTGGTTTTCAGGCAAAGCCTTGAACAAAGCGGCTAATGCTGGTGAGACCACTCCGCGATCAAAGAAGGCTGCTAAGGACCTCATGGGGGTCTGGAAGAGGAAGATCGACTACAAACCTTCATCTGGTAGGGAATCTCACGGGGTACTCTCCCACCGGATCGTTGGGGTTTTGCGCGTTGCACCGATGATGCTTCAACTGCTCATTGGTGATGTACTCTGTTATTTGGGCCAGAAGATACTGGTTGATCGTTAATGAGCTCATTCAGCGTTCAGGCATAGAGTCGTCCATGTAGTAGAGTGTCTCAGGTCATCATCATTCGCATCCGAAATCGGTCTCCAACGGGGAATCTGCTGTGCAGAATTCATCAAAGGCACACAATGGTCAAGCCGCTACTGCCACAGCGGATGCCTCTACAACTGACGGGAGCTGCACCGAGCAGCAGCGGGAATGCTGATCTCACGTCTGTGATGGAAGTGGCCAGATGCGGGGATCCGAAACGAGACAAGGTCGTACGGGGAATGAGATGGACGGAATGGGGCAAGAGACTGTGGTGGCGCAGCGTGCAAAGTTAAAATCGGCAGTCCATATCGGTCTTATGATGGTTGCTGCTCATCATTGTTCGCTGGAATTTCACCTATTTCTATGTCTACGGGAATGGATCCGGCATGAGGTCGAACTTTGACAGATCCGTAACCTCCTATTCAAAGCGCTGAGGCCTCGGCGAAATCCAGAGGAGGCCGAGCCGGCTGTCAGGGCCGTAGAGATCGAGGAGGAGTGCCATTCTAAGTTGTCTGAGAGAGAGTGAGGCTCCTGGGAAGCTCGGAAATACGTTCCATTTGGCGAAACTCGCCCAGGTATCTGTCGCAAATCCGAAGTATCAAGTACAACTTGACGGACTCCTCGAACCCTGATTTTCAGTGGAAGGTGAGCAACAGGTGTGTAGTAGAAGAAGTGTCAAGGATTGGCCGTGTCTAGGTGCTTGTAGGGTTATTTCCTCGAGAGAAGTACTCCACGTTGACTTCAGAAGACATGGCATCTGAAGCTAAAAACCAAGTAGGCTGAATAAAGATGCTCGATCATGATATCACTCGTGTCAGCATCGTGCCAATGCAGCAAAAGCTGCCCTGGAGGAATGCCAGTCCGATTGGGCTATGCGTCATGGTGCTATACAGAAGAGCGGCATGTTCCAGTGTGGAAAGTGCAGAAAGAGCCAGACAACGTGAGCTAGCATGGCTGATACCATCCATCCACCTCCTCGCGCCTTGTAGGTACTTCCAAATGCAGACCCGCTCTTCTGATGAGCCTATGACCACGTTCGTTACCTGTTTGAACTGCGGCAACAAGTGGAAGTTCTGTTAACGATACCACAATTACACTGTGTGTTACGCGCACGAAGGGCCAGCACCACCACTTGGCCCCGATAGTGATGCCTCACCGCTCCCAATGTCATATTGTTCCTTACGCATCTCATTGCGACTGAGTAGAGTTTTTGTAAGGGCAACGCCATCTTTGGGACGGGTCTGTAGAGCCGGCCGGGTTCGAGCCTCTAGACTAGGCTTGGGTGCGAGTCGGAGCGATTTCGTGTCGCGGGAAACTGGAGGGTTTTGCGCAACGCTTGCCGTGTCAGTGGCCCTCTTGGACTCATCGCTATGACACACGATTTGAGAGTGCAAGGGTCCTGTGGTGCTCGAAGATTGGGTGAAGGAGAATGAGAAGAGCTTCGCTCCGCCCTTCTGCAATAGGGTCATGCACAAAGAGGATCTCGTCATCATGTTCGTCAGCGGTCCGAACATGAGGACTGACTTTCACTTGGATGAGAGCCCTGAGTTCTTCTGGCAGATGAAGGGCCACATGGAGCTTCCCATCATCGAGAGAGGGCAAAGGAAGTGAGTTGGGATACAAACCTCGTGGCGAGGGTGCCGGGGCGCCGACGCCCTAGGCTCGAGGCGCACGGAGATCGTCATCGTGTCGCCAAGGCGGCCTCCCTCTCTCTCAGACTGGTGAAGATTAACGAAGGTGAAGTCTTCCTGCTGCCTCCCAGGATACCGCATGCGCCTCAAAGACCATGCCCTGAGAGCCTGGTAAGACGCGTATCAGTTCATGTCATTTACGGCTTGCGCGTAGCAGACCTTCTGAGTCAGAAGTTCTGACAGCAGATCTCTTGAGGCGTTGCCGCCAGGCGTCCTTAGTTTTGCCCAAGTTGCTGTTCGCTCGGAAACTGTGTGGATTCAGGGACTCGTCGTGGAAAGGCAACGTATCGAAGGGCGAGATTACGATGGGTTGAGGTGGTACACCAATTTCGATAAATGCGATATGATTCTTTGGGAGAGGTGAAGCAACAGTCGGAGATTCAGCTTTTGAAGATTCTGTATGGTGCTAGATACTTCTACTGCGGGAACCTCGAAAGAGATGTTATTCCCATCGTCAAAGTGCTCATCGGATAGGGGTGCATGTGTTTGTCGCTCGATAGCTGTGGGTTTCATGACTCAGGAGTACCAGAACAGCCAAGAGTTTGCCACAAATACCCCGTCGGATAGATCCGTGCCGTCGTCAACCCCCTTCCCGCAGGACACCACTACGGCCGTTCCAAGGTGCATCATTTCCACGATTTCACATGGATTTCCACAAAAGGCATTCATCCCAGGCCATTCAATCTTAACAAGTGGTTAGAAGCTCACGCAGAAGATCTCGCCGTTCCTGGAACCAAGCTTAACTTGTTCGGTGACGACTATCCAACCAAAGAGTTCGTTGTCTATATTCTGGGAGCTGGTCGGTAGCATTGTGTTTAACTCGTTCTTCCTTAATTATTCGACCACCGTGAAGTTCATCATAGAATTTACCAATTCCGTGGTGCTCTTAATTAGGTGACGCCGGTTCCACGTACCAAGAATCAACAGGAGAGTCGGGATCTTTCCTCTACCTCATCCGTGGGCGCATCGAGGTATGTTTGCTCAAGCTGGCTAGTCATGTACGTGCCAATTGCCTGCGCTGCTCATCTTGACTGATCGTCATTCCGCCCCAACGCCTGAGTGTAGGTTACGACTTCGGAGGGTGTGAAGATCGCCACAAGTGGAAGCTGTCACATGCTGCCGGCGATGACCTTGTTCAGTTTCAAGCGGTCGGATGACTGCGTGGCGGTGCTGCTTGAAAGCCACCGCTCACCTCGCTCTATTTAAAGACAATTTTGCTTGTTCGTAATGAAGATTTTTTTGAAAGAGGGCGACCAGCGTTCGATTTATTTTCTGTCAATTGTAACTTATGACTGAATATCCGCATACAGGGTGGTGATTCAAAAAGGGCCCATTCCTCGTGAATTAGTAGGTATTGATGTTCTCCTCACAAGCAAATGTCCATGTATTTGAAGGCCGCGGGGAAGAACCGCTGACGTAGACAGTGGCTTCGAGCAGATACGAAAACGACACCTGAGGGATTCGAACCCTCGCGGGCAGAGCCCAACGGCTTAGCAGGCCGCCGCCTTAACCACTCGGCCAAAGTGTCTTAGAAACACATTGAGAACACTGAGTGGGATGGAATCTCGTTTGAACTGTTCGAACAACAGCTGCTTTCTCGCCGTACCAACTACTGGCTTATCCTTAAACGTGCACACACACTCCTGCCGCTACCTGAGTTACCCCGTGCTCGCGCATGAAAGCTCGTCTTGTTCGGTTTTCTCCAGCCGCTCGCCGATTCAAGCAACCCAAGTCAGTTGTGGTATCGAAAACGGTACGTTGGTGTGAGTTACGTTGGTAAAACAGGAATTCTCTACTGTTGGCGTTTCTTTTTCCTCGGCGCCTTGGACTTTCCTCCCTTCCTTTTCTTGCCCAATAACGCCAAGGCATCCGCGAGATCAGCTGCACCCTCGCCTTGCTCTTTTTCTGAGATCTTGGTCCTGAATGGGGCAAGCTTTCTCCGGACCAGCACGGATAGACCTTCGAGGCCTCAGCCGTGACTACGCCCCCGCTACTTATCGGCTTCTTCGTCGTTCTTCTCTTCTTCATCCTCACCATCGGACTGCTCATCAGCCGTCCGTTTCTTGTCTGTTTTCTTCGACCCAGCCGTCGAGGTATCCAAATTGAGGATATCGTCGAAAAGTTCTCTCGCTTGGGATTGCTTCTGCATCTTTTCTTCCCACTCCTCGTTAGCCACCTTGAACCTAGTAGGGTTGAATAGTAAACGGGGCTGGCGATTCACAGTCTTCTACTCATGCAGCCCAAGTCGCTTCCACAAGACCATGTTTTTCTCTTTGATATCTTCCTCGATCTTCACCAGGCGCTCAGCCATTGTCTTGCGGACTGCGGCCTGAGCAACAGGCTATAGAGAGAAAGAAGACGAAAGTCCCTTCGACTTACATCAGCAATTGAGCTCTCCCACATTTTCGCCAAGACCCATGACCCAGCTGACGGTTGTGTCGCTAACTTCTCGATCAAACCATCGTGCTTCACTAATGCACGAATAAACTGCATTCGCTGTCCTTGCTGAATGGGGGAGTTGGAGTCGTCAATGAGCTGAAGACAATGAAACGCAATTGCTCCGGTGCGACTTTGTAACACTGAGGATCTCGGCGACCCAATAAGTGTAACCCGCTCCTTACACTCTCTATGAGCCTTCCGCCCGCGCGATCAGTACAATACCCTATGACCGATGACTCTTCCTCCGACTTCTTGGCGTCGGCCAGAATCTGTGGGCCGAAGCCACTGACAAGAGGCTGGACCCTCCTGGCTGGGAACCGCAGGAGGAGGGTCGAAGCCAGGATACACGCTCCAGACGACAGAGGGGCCCGAGGAAGGGTGGACTGGGTGGGCGAAAGCGATAGCATAACACCTGCATGTAGGAGACAAATGTGGCCCTACTGCGGAAGCGTAAGACGGTGTTGTCTCACCCCACGCCCTCGGGAAAGCCTCGCTGCCCTTGATGCCCAGTGCTCCGAAGAATCGATCAGCGAAAAGCTTATAATGCTCGTTGACGTGGGCACATGCTTCACAAAGCTTCTGTAGGGTCGCCAGGTGACTGAGGCAGCAGACCGGTGCCGGAAAGACGATCGGAGAGATGCTTACGGTGGTGACGTCGCCGCCTTGGCCACAAGAGACTCTATCAAACCTTCCTTGCTCAATAGCTCATGCAGGTGGGGAGGCTCGCGGACGCTAGAGATGATCTGAGTCACGATATTCCCGAGGATCGACAACCCGACGATGACAGGCCCCCCGCACAACATAAAAGGACCAGCAATGCCCTCCCATACTACCGCCTGGAGGACGTAGAGGCCGAACCCTCCCTCGTATAGATTGTCCATCTCCTCACCCCCGAGGTCCTTCACGAAGCCCATAACTCCCGAGTGGAAGACTGTCGGCTGCTCGGTTGCACAGCGAGCTATGAACACCTCCAGTGACCGAGAACCGGGGCCAGAGCTCATCAGTCGCCGAATCGAGTCCGCGTCACCTGAATGCAGCACTATTTCAGATCAGCACTACCACGCACGATTCCGCTGTTCCATTGCAATGAACGACGACAACGCGGTTGTCCCAGTACTACCAAGTATTGACTTGAAGACTCCTTCACTTGGGGAACCGACGGTCGCTAGCAACTGTATTGTAACTGAACGAGATGCTGTAATCTCCTGATGAGACAAGCGCCTTACCAGAGGAGGAGGGGTGCTCACAGAGTTCGCTCAGCTGTTGTTGCTGTTGCGACTCGTCGCCTGTCTCGACGGAGTCTAGGCAACCACAAAGCTTGGCGATGAGCTTCGAACAGTACGTAGGGGCTGAGATGGAGGGAGCTTCTACGCCCACAAATGCCCGCTAAGCGCGCCTTGGTATGCAAGCTCCACGTATATGCAATGTTGCTCATCGCCGATCAGATGGCGATCGCACCGGCCCGAGTCCTACCGCCCTTTTCAAGTTTATGCGACGGCAGAGTTAGTGCTGTATCCCGGCCGCTGGCAGCAGCGTTCTGTTGCTGCTGCTTCTTCTTTTTCTTCTTGTTAGAGCTCGTTGAAGGCTGTACGTAACCAGCTAACGTCAGTGCCAGAGAGCGTATCTGAAACCCATCCCGTTCCGACCATCTTTACCGAGACGAACTTAGGACAATCGTTCGGACCGAGTCGCCTATTAAGGCGTCATGACTCGGGAAGGCATGCCATGGTCTGACTTACAATGTGAGTTGCGCAGGCGTCCCAGACCATGTCGGAGAAGTTCTCGATGATGTACTTCACAAGAGTCTTCAACATAGACCACACCTGCCAATGTCGAAATGGCATCCCCTAGGGCCGAACCCGGGCCACAATGCGACAAGACGACAGAGTTACCTGCTCATTATCCAACTGAGCTACTAGACACGCTACTGCCTCCTGCACGACGTGACTGCCGTACTGATCGTAGTACCTGCCAAATCAATCATCATTCGAGTTCGTCTGCCCCGTGCATAACTCGGAAAAACGTTGTCTCACAGTTCACAAAACTTAGAAGTCCTGCAGTCTCAAACGAACCTCTATTACATATCCGTTTTCTCCAACAGCCTCGAGCAGAGGTCCACCAGCTCTTCTCCGAGATTGTTGTTCTTCAGGAATCGTACCTAGCACACTCGTATGTCCTCGCCAAGGGATTTCGAGTGGCGATACTACCAGTCTTTGCAAGTGCTTGCTGCCAGTTTGGTCCTGTAACAGGAGCCCTTCCTGGCCCTTGAGCTCCTCCAATACGGCAGCAATCATTGGGAGATTGGCGGTGACATCAGCGAGAGGCTCTCCAGAGCTAGCCTCCCCAAGCTTGAGAACCTCTCCGACCGATCGGAGGTAACTACAAAGACCAGGGCCGAACCACCTCGCTCTCGGGAAATGCAACGGAGACAGGCTATTTCACCCAAGCATTCCAGCCGTTTAACGCCCCAAGCGTGAGTCCGATGCCACTCCCAGTACCTTGTCAGATCTTTCGCCTTCTCCTTCGCGGCCAAGCTGCGAGCAGGAGACCAGTTTCATTCCGCCTCGGAGCAGCGGTAGTGTTATCGTCGTTGCGGGTGTCGTCATCCTGCTGTTGTTGATACCCGACGCTCTTCCGTCTGTTGCGACCGCCACGAGCCATTGGTGTACCAAGAATGAACTGCTGGCAACGTGCCTCTCCCTCGGTGAGCGTCACCCCCCTCAGACGATCGGGCATGCCCAAGGAAGGCTCTCGGAACTCCAACGCAACACGGGCCGGGGAGAGGGCAGTTCGTCACAACTTGGAAACGCCTCGTCTGATGCTGCACACAGCCACAAAGACAACTCCTACGATTGCAAGGACGGCTGGGACTGAAAGCTCCCACTTGAAGCTAGAGGTGTCAGTATAATCCTTCCCAAATGAAGGATGCATCGCCCGCTGATCAACGTGCTTGAGCGATTCCGGTTGGAGAGGAAGGGACTGGTAAGATGCGCACAAATGCGGCTTCCGTTTCTGACGGCCGGCTGGACGATGCCTGACAGCGCTTGATCCGTTCCCCATCGGAATGAAGCACGAGTAAATCGATGTGAATGACGAGATCCACTACGCTACGACGGCGAATTCAACAGTCGTGCCGAGAATTCGTCCAGTTGCTGTATTACGGAGTGCCGAAAGTCTGCAAGTTGAACGCTCGTACGACCGCCTCGAGGCCCTGTAGCAATCTGTACTCTTCGGCCGGGTAACCCATCTCAGACATCAACAGGGCCGCGGCCTCTACCGTGCAGACTCTGACACACCGGCAAACTCGCATGGGCGGAAAGGTTAACCCTACCCAAACTACCTATCCGCCTGACTCTGTGTGCGACACATAAATCGAGAAAGCGTCGTAGGCATCAGTCGGATACGGGGCACCGAACGGTCTATCCGCTCTGAAGCACGACGCCGGACTCTTCCTCATTTTCGTCATGAAAAAGCCGAGAAAATGACTGACGTCGCAAGCGAAGGAAAAATGCCCACGGCATGAGATATGCAGGTAGCTCGTATACGAAATTACTACTCTGTAGTCTCTTGGCTTGCTTCCAAGTTCCATCCACTAGAATGATCAGAACCCTCTCTCCCTCGACGGCGGGGTCACTAGGCCGGTATAAAACACTCTCGGATCGGAGTTCTTCAACTGTTTTAGAATCGTTTGAAGGAAACAACACACAGCACCTGTACGTAGCGCTGGAAGGAAATTCCCACGATCGAACTCCGCTACCTAGACTTGCGTGCATCTATTGCCTCCTGTAATGCTATCATGTCTTCCTCGACCGAATCCACGTAACTGCCCAATAGCAGCCATTCCATCGTCTGCATTGAAAGTACCCCGCACAGCCTCTCCTCCCAGAGTACATTTTCGCATCGTAGAGCTTCTCCAGGACCTTTCCGGTATTCGAAGCTCTATACCGTTCCTTAGCATGCATATACACGGCTATGTCGAAGTTAAGATAGCGCCTTTCCTCGCCAGTTGGGCGCATAGAGCGCAGCTCATCACACACGCAAAGCTTCTTCTTCATAGCACACTCCATGCACCTGAACAGAGGAGCCACTGCCACTCAGCCGTAGATACGCTAATCTCTGATTGACCCAAAGTGAGTTCTATCCCCGGTTAGGTGTTGCAATGGTATTCAGGCTTCAAGGGCCGTAATGGTGGGAGGCTCACCTGTGGCTGTGCTCAATCATAAGCTTGCTAGTCGCAGTAGTAATGGCAACACCAACTTTTTCCCGCTCTTCTCGAGGAAGATTCCCGAGCTGATGATGACAACGATCAGGAAGGCTTCTCTTCGAACCCTCAGACTGCTCTTTGTAGTACATGTTCAATCCGGGCACTGTTTATGGGCTTCTTGGTCTCCTTCCATTGCTTCTTATTCCACGCATCATTCGTTATCAATTTACCATTCTCCGTGGCTTCATCAATTACAGCTGAAGCCTCGGACTCAACGTTGTCATCCCAATCTGGGAGGCGCGCAACTAGATGGTCGATTGAGTGGGATCGATCGGCCATTCAAAGTTGAATTACTCGAAACAGCAGTTCGTAACAAAGCCAATCCTAATGCTGTTCGCTCACTACTGTACTACACGCACCGTGAACGACTAGTCCGCCGGGAGCCAGTTGCCTGCGCGGAAGCCAATTCCCTTACGAGTCCTCAGCCCCAGGATTAACGGTGCTACGGTACGCTCGAAAAGCTGCTGCGCCCGACGAAGTTCGGCTGTCCGCTCTCTCTGCCAGAGCATCGCCTCCATACTACATCTACATCTCTCTAGGGAACGTTCTGAATACCACGATCTCAATGAAGTGGGACTGCCTTTACCTGTGCCCATTCCATCCATCGCCAATAATATACCAGGGCGAGCGATAACTGACTCCACAATATTGGAGAATTATAGTGAATATAGTAGAATATAGTGAATTCGAAAGCTCTATTGAGTGTCACTGAGTGCGGCAGTTCCTTCACTGCTGAGCCATCGTCGTTCGAGTGCGCATCCACATGTGACACATCGCTTGCAGGCGAGATGAGGGTATATGAGACCATTGCTACGCATAAAAATGGTATAGTTGACTTTCTTGTTGAACTCATTAACACTCATGTACACTGGTCATCTGTATACTGCTCCCCGTCGGAGTGATTCGAATCGTGCTGGCCAGATGCTTCGTGCTGCCCGAGTAGCGCAGAGTAAGGCTTCATCACCTCTCCCAGCTCCGCGCTACATTACGAGCCGATACTAGTATGACCCTGCCTCGGAGCTACTGATCATACCGTACTAAGCAACACGACAAGACTCTAGTCCCACAACACCTTGACACAAGAGTACATCAAAGCGTCATCTAGCCGAAGTTAGGCAGCGGTCATGTGTGGCGACCCCCATCAATGAGGGTTCGCTGTCCAGGTCCGTTTCTTGGGAGGCAGCCTCGACTCATCCCATCCCTCCCAAGACTTCTCCATCGGCTCCAGAGGAGCTGCAATCGAAGGCTGCCTCGACGACGCTGTTTCAAGCTCCGTCGGGACTGACCCTTTGGATACTTTGGCCTGACCTTCATCGAGATGGTCACTTTTTCGACGACCTGACCTTCGGGCTCTCTTTCTGTTCGTCATCTTGGGCGCACTCGCTGTAGCCGATCCTGTACTCTGATATTCATCGGTGCTCAATGCCAGGTGTATCTTGAATTGAACAGCTTCTTCCCCACCCTTTGTTTTCACCCTTCCGATACTCAGAGTCACTCGGGCATATGTGCCATCGTCCCGCCTGCTGGTCTCGTCAAAACACACATGTGTAGTGGCACCACGCATGTTGCTTAATTCTGGAAACGTCGTCGCTACTGATTGATAATCCATCGAATCGCCTCGTTTTCGCAAAGAGTAGCAGTTTTCGTAAATGTAAGTTGACAGGGCGGATGTTTTCAGCCAATACTCAGGATTCGAAGGCCGCCTTAGCTCGAGGTTGGTGAGGCCCGTCCTCCTGCCGTTCCCCAAGCGAAATCTCAAGTCCGCGAGTCTGGTCTTACTTTTGCCCTCAGGCATCTTGATACGCATTGTGACGTCCGCCATACCCTCTGGCAAGGGGTCCACAGCGGAACGATTCAGTTTGTACTTACCAATAGACGGCAGAGGCGGAATTTGGGCCTTCTGACTGGCCTCGGTCGTGAGAGCGAGCAGAAGAAAAGACAGCATGCGCAGCTTTCGCGATAGAACTAGCTGCCGGAGTAACAGCTCCATGTTGGAACTCAACAGTTGAGCGCAAGAAAGGCGTCCGGGCGAGCGAACTGCTGGGTGGATCGAACAATATCCCGTTGCGCCGACTCTCCCTCAAAGGCTTACGATTGAGAAAAAGAGCGAGGGAGCACTCCTCACCACCCGTCCCTAACCCAACACTGGTTCTCTTTCAAGTCTTCAACGAAACATACAATTCTGTTCCAGTAGCCAACGAAAAACTTCGATGCTGGAATTTACGTCAGACTCAGCATCCAAGGAATATGCCTTCCCGCTCAGTGACGATCGCGGGTGGTTCGAAGGTGCAGCACCGGCGACGCGCCCGTAGCGAGTCGCAAACCTGCCAGAGTCGAGACGGAGCCTTCGCGTTTCCGAGCTGAGGCCTCTCCCTCGTACTGGTGCAGGGATGATACATCCATAACTGCGTTCTGATGCAGCCAATCGGCAACTCTCGGCAGATGTGTCTGCAGCAGTCCACGGTATGCATGGGCCCTGACAAATGATGGACAAAAGAGTCCAGACGAACAACGGAGCTCATCAATCTAGATCACTGAACCACTTGGAGTAACTGAGCCTTGGGAGTTTTGCGGTAATAAAACTTTGATCCAAGCTCGGGAGAGGATGACGACGAAGCGACCAAATCGCAGGCCCTACCTGTAACCAGCCAAGAGGCAGTAGCGCCGAGGACACTCCCTTCGTAGGACTTCCAGCATCGCCTCTGCGCATGCATCGTAGGACATCGCAGATCTGTCGCATTCGAAGTACCTCATTCGAAATAACACACTGTAGGAGGCAGTGACGGGAACTTCCTGTCGGGAAGCAAGACTTACAACCCCCCAGGCGAGTAAGCATTCTTCTGCTTCAGTCTAGCGAGGAGTGCATCTCCACAGCTTGCATCGAGCCTGACAAGAACGACAACAATAGTCTACACTATGTAACGAGAGAACACAGCGTGCAAAGCTGAGCAGTTTTACTCACTTCTTAGCTGGGCATTCCACCACGTATCGGTTCTCACTGACAACCTCCGTCGCCTCGCTGTTCGTGATCCTCATATAAACTTCGAGGATGGGCGGGATCTGACCTGTTCTCTCCGGAGGTGCCGTGACCATCGATATCCAAACCTGAACGTCCCACTTGCGCAGTACGAAGTGGAATGGCAAAGTGGACCAAAGTGACAATTGCCTCCCAGATTGAGCGTGCTGCGACTATTGAACAACGCTCATTTGAAGACGACAAGCGTCTGTGTACATTGCCTCCTGGGTAAGATCGCCTACCAGTCGCAGCATCTTATCTCTCAATGCTTTGAGGTCTCTAGGAGATTCATTTCTGCTGTTCTTGAGATCCCAGTCAGCCGCCAATTCATCACTGAGAATACTAGTGATATCCGCCGTTTGATTCCAGATAGAGAGGTGGAGTGGTGTGCCTGATGCAAGCGGATACCGCTCTCATCTTGATGTAGTCGAGTGTAGAGATAACAATCACTTACATTTATCGCCTTTCCGCTGAGAGTTGATATTGAAATGGAAATCGTTGCATAGAAGGCGAATCAACCTGAGTGCAAATTCCCATTGGTCCACGAGACGAGCTCAGCAGAGCCGATGGGCTTACATCGGGTTGCGAGCCGATACCGCCAGATGCAGGAGTGTGTTGTGTTTGCTGTCCACGGGGTCCGACCATTCCGTTATATCAGCCGAGGATATTTCCTTCTTGATACGTGACAAGATCTGCCACCGTGATGGCTATGCGGCGGAGCTCATACTATCCGTACCTGTCTAGCTTTGTCTTCGTCTTTTTCTTTGAGCAGAGACCCGACCTCGGAGGACAGATCGTCACCCCTCCGACGTTTAGGAGGCGTCCGCCTCGGCGAAGACGACATTCAATCTCCAGTGAAAATCCAACCTATCTGTACAGATCTTTGTAGTCTAACAGTAACGCAACACGCCAAGAGATGAACTCAACCGCCTTATCCGAATATACCTTGCCATCCGTTATTACTCACCAGAACTAGACAAACGCAAATCGCCCTATCGCCATGAGAAGCTACAATAGAAAAGTGCTTTCTGTGAAGGCATGCCCTGTAAAAAGCCAGTGTCGTTCAATATTATTTTCCCCCAATAAAGGTTTGAAGGGGTCACTGCACATGTCCTGCCAGTCGTCTGATGATAGGCTCCACACGCCTACAGCTGAGCAACCACACCTCATCGGCAACGGTCGCCTTCAAGCCTGTGCTACTGACTTGAAAGGTAATCCGAGTCCCTTCTGTGATGCATATGAATGTTAACGCATGGAGGGTGAAGAAGGACCTAGCTCGCACCGGTTCGGTGGTCGCATGGAGCTGACGGCCCACTTGATTGAATCCCTTATACTGCAGTCGGCAGTGCAAGGTGTCATCTATGAGGTTATGCTGCAACACGTTGGGATAGCCGGAAGAGGCCTCTAGTGCCTCTCTATGGAAGAGTATGAAGTCGCCACTCCCTAAGTCAGTATTGCAACCCGAGGGCCCTTCCAGCACCCACCCAGCCAGTAGAGGTCACTTGGCGACCGTTGGGCAGTACTTCCGTTGAGAAGAGCTCCTGGTCGAGGGAAGCGCATCCCTGGGTTTCCCGTCTCCACAGGTATTACTCAGCTTGCAGAAGTCCCGTGATTCTCCAAATCTCATTGATCGATCCCAGGCCCCTGCATCAACGGCTTCCTCGTATTCCGGGCTCATGACCAGAGCCTCTGCATGAAGGTGATGTCAACATGACTGTACAGTACACTCACCCAAGAAGCGCTCTGACGGCGTCTCCAATGCTTGGTCGACGTCCACCGGAGCATCGATATAGGTAGCTCGATAAACCGTATCAGGCCTCAAGAGGGTATCCACGGCCAGGAGCTCGAAAACTTGCGGAGCTGCTAGCGGAGAGGATACCGACCGCCACTGCGCAGTTGCTTACTGACTATGCTGTCAGTGTTCAGCTTGAGGATCCACTCCCCGGTAGCACGACCAAAGCCGACATTGGCTGCAACACTATCGGGGAAAGTCCATAACCGATGACCAGGGAATTGGCGGTGGAGACTGTACGGTACAGTAACAATGCGTATCACTACTGATGGCAGCCTGCTGCTGCTCTCGAGAACATCAACCAATCTCGCTCTACCGGGCAGGGGCGCCCACTCGATCACCACCACTTCGCATAGTATACGGGACGAGTGGCAGCCGTATGCCGTCATTTTCAGCATGACTTGTAGACGTTTTACACAGTCGATGCCGAAATCATCAACCCGACTCGATACTACTATACTCAGCTTGGGCTGATTTCTCAAGAGCATTCGGAGAGGAACGAACTGCTGTGGCAACCGAGGGTTGGAGAAGCCTTCGGAAGGACTCAGCGCCATTAAAGCTAGCATTCGATCTTGGATGAGGTCCGACGGCCCTTCCCAGTCAATGAGAGTGTGTATCTCTAGCTGCGGAGGTACTGGCCTAAATGCAAGCATTCCTAGAGCGTATACGGATAGAGGTCTTCATGCTGCGGTGAGATCGGTCGGCAAGGCCGCACGAAGCACATGTTACTTATTACTCATACTGGCTGCAGAACGTTCTTTGCGAGAGACCGAGATCTGCCATCAATCGCGCGACGACAACCTACGACGACTAAATGTGACAACCACTGTGAGCTGCATGCACCTTCATCCACGGTGCGTCCTCTCCACCGTAGTGAGCTAACTCGGCCAGCCATACGGCCTGTTGTGGTAAGAGATCAGTGGACCACTTGAAACAGACTCGGCTCCTATTATCAAGGTCTAGTGGTAAGGGCGACAGCGGGCTCCGCCAAGGATGGACGATCTCGCCGAGCGACCGATCTAGACGGCTCCCGAACACGTCTTGAGCCTGACGTAGACCTTATCATCAAGAAACTCGACGTGAAGGCTGAGACCGGGAGACACGCAGCACAGCCAACTCCGTGATTGCTAATGCCACCTGTAATGTAATCGAGCGTAGGGCCGACAGCAGGTCCACCACGGGGCAGGCTGTCCAACCGGAGCTATCCAGGCGTTCCATGCCGTGGTGGTAGAGTACTTGGGCCGCCGCTAAGGACCTCCTTAGCCGCCCGTACATTGTGGTTTTCTAAAGAAACACGACGGCGAGAAGTGCGCAGCGGCAGAGAGTAGATCCCTGCTTGGAAAGGAATCCGAGGCCAGGTTATGGAACAACTCCATCTAACGACTTCCTTGCAGTACTCAAGCAGACGAAGGCGCATGCGCTATAGCACGCATGCCTTACGTTTCCAGCACTGCTCATCTCCTCCACAACTGCTGCATCAGCTACCAAAATCGCCATCTTGAGAAGGTAGCAGAGCTGAGGGAGGAAGAGACCACAGTATATATTACGAGGCTGATATCTATCGGCCAACCACAGCCGTCGACCGAGCGGTCGTGAATACTGCAACCGACTCATCCACAGTCGACTCCGTTGGGATACACAACACGCATCCCTAGTACCATCCTTTCCGAGGCGCATCTAACTCTGCGTAGCGCCGATGCTCGAGCTGCTGCCTCGCTAGCGACCTCCTGGGCAACGAGGTAATTGGTTACCGCCGTGTGAAAGTCTGCCTCCCATAGCACACTGATGCTGTAGACAGTTCCAGTGAGGGGTATATGCCCTGATAGCCACGGGCAGAACAAGGCAGTGGATACAGATCTACCCCAGGTCTCCGCTCCGGTTCCTTCCAACGAGAGTTCGGCTAGAACATCCTCTCCCTGAGAGATAAATGAAGTACTTCCGGTGCATGCAGTATCGCTGGCACGCTTATACTTTGCCGAGTAGCGCCCCATCGGAAGGTCCAGCTATTTTCCCCGACCAGCATTCGCGAGTCTCTCTGAGAAATTTCCATAACCCAAGCTACATACAAGAAGTGGCAGGCGTGCGATAGCACCCGCTCCCGTCGGCTATATAGCGACCGGGCAGATCCATCTCATTCTGGTGATGGATGAGATCGAACCTGGACAGGCAAGTGGCCTTTTCTCACAGGAGCAATGAGAGCGAGGGCATTCTACTGAATAGATCAGAGCACCAGGCGAGGGATATTGCGGAGTTTAGACTAGTATCATGCACCGCCCATCACCGATATATATACCCGGCTGAGTACCAGTCAAGATCTAGAGAGACTGCATCTCCTATGGGAAGCCGTTCGACAGGGGCTGCAGCAGAGTCCTCGGCAATCAAGCCCGGCAAGTACCTGATGTCTTTCGAAAAAGGCGAGGGTCAGTGAGAACGAAAGGCTCAGCTCGAATCGCAGCGCGACGCACATATTATTCTGATTGCTGAGCAGGTCCACTAGACTATTCCATGGGCTCCAGTAGGCACAGATCGGTGTGAGAAAGAAGCAAATGGAGAGCAACATTGCAATCGATTACTGAGGCGCACGCGATTGCCTCCAGAGCCTCTTCGTAAACGGGATAAATCAACTTCTCGGTGCTCCTTTGGCCGTTCCCGATCACTTGATTCGTGAATCACGAATCGTGATCGGCCTAGTGATTGGTCATCAACGGTAGCATCACGGGTTATCCTCACCGCCTGCAGTTCGAATAGTGCCAGTAAGTGCATTTTCCGTACGAGTCCGCTAGTTGGACCTCAGTGCTTACCGGTTAGTCTCCCGGATGCGTAACCACGCGTTGTCAGCTTTCGTCATCAAGGCATTCAGCGAGTTACTGTGTGGAATCGTAGGCACGTAGACCTTCGAAGTCATATCGAATTCGCCCGGGGTGAATCCGCCGTATTCCTTTTGTCACTCGGTGGTTCAGGAGTCGGTTTGTGTATTATTATACTGGATGTCTCTTCGCGTCTCCCGTTTTCTACGCGCCGGCCTCCTACAGAGCGCCAAGACGCCAGCAGGTATCACCAACCGGCTGCTGCTCACAATGGGATCTCCTAGGGAAAATATCTTCTACCTCAAGCCGGTAATCACAGCTCGCCGCATCATCGATCTCTCATCTATTGCTAACCACAGATTGACAGCGTTACAGTACCCGGTACTGAGGGGACCTTCACCATCACTAATAATCACTCTCTAGTGATATCCCAGCTGTCTCCCAGGTAAGTATCGACGGTGGGTTACCCGGCCGAATGCGTACCACCGAGCACGGTGTTAGGTGTAATCACCGTACGTGACGGTACCGAGCATAAGGATTTCTTCATATCCGATGGCTTCATTTTCTTCAACCAGCCCTCAGACGGCTCTGGGTGCTGCCGTGCCGAGATTTCCGGTGTGGAACTGGTAGTACTCGAGGTGCCTGTCCTGTGATTTAAAAGGATGCTGCTCAGGTGCCCAAGGAAGCATTAGATAAGGATAGAGCGACCCAGTTGCTGTCGGAGGTGCAATCTGCTGCTAAGGAGACTGAGTGGGATAAAGTGAAGGCGCAGCTAGGTAGTAGCGCTAGTAGGAGGATTTCGGGCCAGTTTGGTCGTTTTGCGGGGATGGTATCGCCGCGAATCGAACCTGCTCGTCGCCATATTGGGGGGGTAGCCTGCCCAGGATGCGCCCAACAGGTACGAATCTCCTGAACCAAGTTATCAAACACGCAGAGTAGTTGCAACAACTGCCGTGGAAGCTATTACTACCACTACCATCGTTTCCTTTTTCTTGAGACACTTGGAGCAGAGGGAGCGGAGAAGACGATTGTGTTGATGACCTGCTTTGTATGCTTGCGGGTGCCGTGTTGTTACAGGGATGGCAGTGAGAACCCGCCGGGTTCGATATTGTAGAATTTGTTATGGGATCTGGCCACCTACTTCTCGCAGTTACAGTCGATAACAATGCACTCATCATCCCCTTCACTTGCCATACTTGTTACACTCGCGTTAAGTCACGCCGGTATGACTGGGCGGCCCTGTGCAGAAGTTTTGGTGACGGCTGTTGTCAGGGTCCTCTCCAGTTGGAGTTCCTCCGACATTTGGTAGTCTATTCACTATGGACGAGCTCCATTGCAAGGACAATCCTCATAGCTACCCATGCCTGGAAGAGATGAAGGTGTATAGGGAAACGCAAGGAGCGCAAGGTGTGGTACTCGAACCACACTGAGCATGGAATGAAGGCACGTTCAACAGGCGAAGACGCGGTTGTGAGATGCGCATCGAAGGCAGTGGCAGATTCTAACGACTTCCACACTCTTCGCAATCTAACCCATGTTCTATTGGACATGGATACCATCATCAAGGTCCGGCATCTGTCGTTGGGTTAGAGCGTATCACGCTCTCGTTAAGGTGTTTGATAACAGTTCGAGTATCGTAAGAGTTGGTATTGAGGCGGCCAGAAAGCTGACCAACCATCCCGACTGCCTGAGGGAGTTCGACACCAAGGATAGCCTGGATTGCCGATGCTTCCCGCTTTACAGTGAGAACGAGGGAGACCGAGCTTGCCGGCAGGTCAGTTTGCCTCAGGCAAGGTGGCGATGCTGAAGTACAAGAACTATGGATGGTGGGCAGAGGCTCGACAGTACTTTCGGCAAATTCAGGAATTCACGTACAAGGGGATGCCAAACCCAGTGGGATGGGAGGATATCTATGTGAGTTTAGTGGACAAACAAGATCACTCTCTACCTTCATCTGCAGCGCACACCCCAAATTTATATACCGAGCCTCCGAGCTCATGAGATTTGGCCGCGAGAGGAGTGGGAGGAAGCATTGCCGATTGGTGAGTGCGCGATTACTGAGCATATGACCTTGATCGAGCTAGGGTAGCAATGAATGGCCCTTGGGTACGCCATTCCCTCGTATCAAGCTTGGATACCGCATCGAGTATCAGTTAGCTGCACGTAGGTGTCGGGCTGGAGCAAAACTATGAAGCTATACTGGCGGAAACGAAGGAAGCCATGAGGAAGGATGAGCTGTGGGAAGACACCTATAGGTTCCTCTACAAAAATGGTGAGACGGTGACGTCAGTGAGTGATGGCGGACTGCATGGCACGTACATTGATGATTTCCATGTGCGTCTAGCCATTGAGAATTGCTCGGCTGTGCTTCACTGAGTATGATTGCTGTGTCGTGGAAGGCACATCTTAGAATGATCCTCTTTTGGCATTGCTGGATAGGTACGTGGAAGCACTTGCCCATCTATCATGCCCGTGAGATAATAGAGCCTCAGTGTACGGCGATGCCAACTCTCTGTGGGCTAGTGAAGAAGTGATGGTTGATGGCTGTGCTTAAGGTTGAATGGGAGGTTGCCGGTCTGACAGGTATCTCTCGACTAAGCCTGGCCTGCCGTGGGTTGTCAACCAGAACGAGCAGGTTATGGTCATCCGAATGGATCCTGGAACTACCGTGGAGACTCACAATGGCCCCAGCAATAACGTGACTTCTCTCCAGCAGCGTCCGTGCTAAACTGACCAGCCTTTCGTAGGTGTTGAACATGCATTTCGGCATCATTGTCCCTGAGGGCGCAGTACTCACTGTGAATTATACGCAGTACACCTGGGAGAATGGCAAGACGTTAGTGTGGGATGGCTCTACTGACCACGGTGTTGACACCACTAAGTGTAGGCCTAGTAGTGCTGGAGGGGTCTACTGCCTCTGCTGCTCAGGTAAGGAGGAGCGTATTATCCTCCTGGTTCGTCTCATGCATCCGGACATGACACCACAGCACTACCGAGGACACAAAAGTAGGGCGGCCAAGTCTCTCTGGTTCTGCCATACTCAAGTGCTAGGGTGGCTCACTCAGGAACTATGTTCGAGGAGATTCCAGCCGAGTATAGGGATGGGACGGTGGCTGGAAAGGAGGCCGGGCTTCAGAACCAAGCTAACGGTGCCGAGAAGGAGGAGCTGTAACAGTATTGTTCTCATGCCGTCGTCTACAGTGTCATCTGATGCCGATGTTGTGCAGCGAGTATTTCAATTCATAGTTGAGGCTCCGCGCTGGGGCCTGGCGTGTCCGGTTCAATGCTTCGTCTCGTAGTTGGCTGCGTCCTGTAGGATGGATGGCCCTGATCTCACCGCCGGCTTGTTGTTGACCTCGCCCACTCTCTCTAACGTCGCTGCCATCGCGTGTGATAGGTGTGCGTTCGGGTGTATCCTCCTTCTGTCGACAGTAGGCTCGCCGATCTTGTTCCTGTCCGGTTCCAGCGGCAGAGGAGCCATATTCCATTAGCGCGAGCCATCACCGAACGGCGTGGTGTGACCGCTAGCGGCAGTTTGTTGGTGCTTCCGGTCTACTGAGGCTACCGCCTTGTGCCCAGTTAGTTCCGGCCTTCTGAAGTACACTGAGAGTCCCAACAACTATCTCGATACGTGTTTTTAGCGAACCCTAATACAGCTGCTACACTCACCCCGGTCGATCTACGTCTGACCGTACAAAGTCATGTCTCATCATCTAACTGGTCCGGACGATCTCAACGTATCCACCACCAGAGGGCGATCTTGCGCCCCGGACATTCGAGATCTCGCGTCCTAGTGCTCGGTTTGTATCGACAGTCATACGATACCACAGAGGCTAGTCTCAGATTTGCGGGTTGGATAAATCCGCTGGAGGCTTCCATGCTGGGCTTAGTTACAGTATACCCGTCATTGCTTCAGTAATATTAGTTGTACATTGTCGGCCGCCTTGTCTGCTAGTCTACCATGGCCAACCAAAATCAATTCCCCCACGTAATTGGGTCGTCCTCGCCCTTCCCTCCGCCCCCTCAGGGGATGCCCTATCCCAACCAGGATGAGTGGGTCGGCATCATCGGGTACCTCCTGGACTTCTCCTCTCTTTAGAATCTACCCTCCCTATGCTTGGGCGGCCGCTTTCCCCGGTGGATTCGCGCTACCACCAGGCCCCAACTATGACGACAATCCGGCTTGGGTGTACTGCCAGCTATTTGCTCGGTGGAGTTGGTATCATCAGCCTCTCAGACGGTTTCGCCATGCCATGTCCCACCCGCCCACTACACCCCTCGTTCCCGAAGCAGCGAGGAAGAGGACGAACGAGGTCCTGGCTAGGCTCAGCGAGGAGCGCAAGGAGTTGATGGTAACTATTCGTCGGATGGACGACGCAACGCGCATCTGTTGCTCAGGCCCGGTTCCCCCCATTTACTCCGTCAAGTGTGGGAAGCCATTATCAAAGGCAATCATCGACAGGCGGATTCGCAACGCCCCTGCCGAGAGGAGTGAGACCATCACGGGGAAGGCCGGTATGTTGACTTGCTCAACAGATGGAGGCTGCTGCCACACCTCGCGGCCACCAGCAAAGTGTCCGGGCCCCGGCAGGGCCACCCTTGAACGTCATACACGAGGAAGAGGCTCAGCACCCACAAGCGCAGAGGGACGCTCCTTCCTTCGTAGTGACAGGGATACACTGCGGCAAGGGGGGAATCGTCTTCGCTGTCGTTCAGGGTGGAAGTAGATTCGGTATGGATGTCGAGGCCAGGTCCCCAGAAGAGCGGGCCGTGGCAGCACGCCGAAACAGCAATAGCTTCAAGACGATCTCTCCTCAACGCCGCAGCACGATCGATAACTTCCTCGCCAGGTGAGTGGATGGTTGCGCATTTTTCGTCTTGCTTCTCTAACGTGCGAGTGAGACGTGTGGAGCATAGGTGTCTACGGGAAGGGTATCCGTCCGGTATTACTGGCCAGTCACTGTTACTTCTCGTGGTGGTGACTCCGCTTTTCAGGAACCGCTGCAGCAGAAGGTCATTGTCGGCGGATGGTAGGATAGCAGATGATCATCAGGTAGATGCACTAAGCACGCTCATCGTGGATCATCCCTCTGCTTCACTAACAGGCCGAGAGTTATGAGGATAAGGAGAACAATTGGAGGGTAAATAACAGCGCTGAGAGTTACCATCATCGTCAGTCTCATCTCGACCAGACGGCCGCTTTCGGGTAGGGCTCGGATACCCCCACAGGACTGCGTCTGAAACCTCGTCCTCGGCGAGCAAGTCTTCGGCCTCTCTTAGCACCTTCCAGCAGACCCAAGCATCGCCTCAGCTGGCGAGGAGGTCATCAACAGGTGGCCCCGGTCGTCCAATGCGGCCGCTCCTGCTCAGTAGAGGCGTGGGAAATGCTGACGTACGCAATGTTCATGCTCTATGCTGTGAAGCCTGTCCGTGTAAAAACGGCGGTATGATACCACCGTGCTGTGAGCACTGTTCACTCAAGGACAAAGGAAACGCTCATAAACAAGGTGAGCTCATTTCCTGTCTTCTTGGCTTTGGAGTCCGGATTGTGATAGACCCTGAGAATTTGTTCAACTCGGCCTTTCTTCTTCTTCTTCTTCTGCGTCTTGCCGATGTCTACCCCAAGATAGCTGGGCAATGGCTATAGCTTCCGACGCTGGTGCTTCCTCTTAGCCGAAATGAAGGATTCGGCCTGCAACACAGACTGGGAGGGAGAAGTGGGAATGGATGCTCCCTGGGACTTGGCGACGGCGGCAGGCAGGGGAAGGAAGAGGCCTCGGAACAGCTCGTAAGGATCATCCACCCCCGCTTGGCTGGGTATACCTATGCAGGCCGACTGAGGATGACAGGAGAGGAGACCGGCGGTCAGCGGAGGGTGTGTGCCAACACATCGGCCCCTGGCCTGGAGTGGTCCCCCCAAGGTGCCGCTGAAGTGCGCGGAGTCGAGCCCGACCTGCATGCCTTCAGGCCGGCCCGGCCGGAAGATATCCACGCCCCTGAGCGCATGAGGAAGGCGGGGAGGGCTCGGCGAGAGAAGGCCAAGACTGCTGAGTCGTACAAGCCGCCTCGACCGCAGGAGCAGGAACACCATCAGAGCTCGCAAATGAGTACAGATGTAGGAGATGAATAGATGCTCTCCTGCTATGCCTTTGAGGCCAGAGTGCTTTCCAATCACTCGTGGAGGAGGCAGAAGCGGCGGCTACACAAGTTGCGGACCATCATGAGCGAAGACGCCCAGAGCGGCACCTTCATCATCATGATAGGCACCCAGACCGTGGCCACAGAGAAGGCCGCAGGAAAGGGGAAATCGTAGGCTTGCTTTTTAACCGTCCTTAGAGGAGTACTCTTCCACTCGGTATGCCTATCAGTAGTCGGGTAGACCCTTGCCCGTTTTATTTGATCTAACCGGTGTTCAGGGTGTTCCTCGTCGAGGGGGGAGCGCGAGTTCGATGGATGACTGGGAGCTCAACCCACAAGATGATCACGAGGCGACCTACGACGATCCAGCAGCAGCAGAAGGTGAGAATATTGACTCCGAATCAATGTCCAATAGCGATAATAGCCTTACTTGTAGAAGAGGGTCTTAATGACGGTTGGTGCTGGCGAGATGGAACTGTTCAGGCCGAGGAGGCTACAGTATCAACACTTCTCTTTTGTTGGCAGATCTTGAGGCTCGGGAGATAGAGAGAACAGAGCGTCGGCGATATTCTGAAGCTGCGGGGAGGGCCGATCCGGCTGAACTGCTCCGGACAGGTAGATAGCTGTTTGACGAGATCCGTGCGTTGATCCGTGCGAGGGTCAGGCCCGGTGGGTGGGCATCGTATACCCAGGGGAGGATCTTTTGAAGATTCTAATGAAACAGCCAGGTGATCATTCGGCGGTGCATTATGAGAACCAGGGACGTGCTGATCGTGTGCGACCTCTCAACTATCAACTGGGTGCTGGTCGTAGCACCAACCCTCTGTACTCCCTTCCTGGATCGATCGTGTCTCTATTCTGCCTTATTATACGATGACCGCCTGTAGCCCTGGGCCGCTGTAGGCACTTGTCCTTTGATGATCCCTCGTTCGACGCAATGCATGATGAGCCTGATTTTGCGGCTGATATGAATGGAGACCAGCAGCTCGAGGAGGATTCCGTTTCGGACATACCGCCGCATCATGAGGTGCAGCAACACCACAGTCATCGGCCTTCGGAGACGATATCTTTTGGAGGCAGCCGGCAGCGCAGACAGGAGCGGAACAAAATGGTGGACACCTCGGTGGGTCGGCGGTTGGCTGGCCAGGGATCATTACTCCTCTCTGGGGTAGCTGCAAGTTGGACCAGAATTGAGGTCGCCAGTGCCTGCGCCGAGCCGAAGGAAGACGCGGAGTAGGAGAAATCGGGACCCGGAGAGCAGCGACGGGACACTCGAGGAAGAATTTGTAGTAGTAAGCCGCCTTCCTTGAAATTCCACGCCATGAGCAGCTGGAATTGTATCCTATCAGGGCGATCCCAAGTACGGCAGGGGTGCTCCAAGGTCTACAAGGAGACCTCCTCTAGACGTCATGAAGGGCGAAAGGGTCATATACAAACGAACGAAGAGTGGTAATGACCTCATGATAGGAGTTCTAGCCAGACATAAGCATGCTAAGGACGGGCAGGGTAACGGCAGTTTTGATGACCAGCGTTGATGGGCTATCGGTCCTTAGGAAGCAGTAGTCAAAGCAGGCGATCGTCGAACGACCGTTTGTCTGCCAGAGAACGCTCACGGAGGAATAGAGCCAGTCAAGAGAGCTACGACCCTAACGAGAGTGAGTGTCGGTCTGTGCGAGCGTGTATTAGTGGTAGCGAGTTTAAACTTTTCAGCAGCGTCACCGGTGGGGCCTCCACTGGCTGACGAGCTCTCGGGACAGGGGTCAGACAAATCGCCCGCTCCGGCGCGGAAGAAGGGGTCTGCTGGTGCGGGGGAGAAGCGGGGGAAGAAGAAAGCATCGTCACGAGCAAGACAGCCCCAACCTAAAGCGAAGTCCCGAGCAGCAAGGAAGAAGACTGGGGTCATTAATGCAAAGAAAGGGGGCTCAAAAGGTTGTGGCTGCAAAGGCATCGAAGAAAGCCGACGAAGTTAAACGACCCGGGAAGAAACCTCGTAAGATAACGATCATAGAGCTTCTGGCCACTGGGGGTCGTGTCAGGTGATGGGAGGAAGGATGCAGAAGCAAGCGAAGTAATGCAAGTGGTGGCTCATGCCCGTCGCGAAGGTGGCCCTACCTGTGCGCGTACTACTTCCCCGGAGACGAGGCTTGGCGAAGTGATGGTACTGACAGCGAAATACCCGCACATCACAAGCTTGTTGGGTATTCTGAAGATAGGATGTTGAAGACTTTTGGCACTTTTAAGTGTGTGGTTCAATTAGACTCACAAAACTACATGCCGGTCATCTTCCAGCTGCTACCCTTCCAGCAGAAGCTGCCGGAAACGGTCTCCGAAGGCAAGTCGGCATTCCTCGTAGTCTTGGAGTGCGGCGACGGTGGAGATGAGCTCGTGGATGAGCACCCTGTGATGCTGCGGTACGAAAACAAAGAGAGGCCTCTTGGTACTGGTGACTCCTTCATCGTCCGGGCCGGTATAACTTACAGTCTCGAGAATGAGCACCGTCGTAAAGATGCTAAGATCCTCATGGTTCTGCGACAGGATACTTCGGAGGACTCGGGCTTGAACTCGGAGGTCGAGGTCTGAACTCAGTGCTCGGAGGACTATGTAATAGTGGCAGTGAAGGAGACGGTTGTGTTATGGTACAGTATCATCATGCTGCACTTCTTTCTACGTACTCTTGTTGTGGTCGTCTGCTACTACTGTCGTACCACTGCTTTTGAAATTAGTGTATCCCCCATGTATCGATTGAATGCAGTAGAGAATAATAACACCACCGCATGGAAGACACACCAGTCTTATGATGGGCGGCGGCAATTTCAGGGGGCAGCCTGTCATGCAAGGAGATATCAAGATGGAATTGTGTTTGAGTTATTCAAACTGGATGTATCACGGTCACTTGTTTGAGTCCTTTCAGCGGTTCTAGGATTCCCTTGAGGTTTGATTGTGTGTACCTGCATGCGAGGCTGCATTAGGGCGATAACAGTAGGCGTTCCTAGCGACGGGGGATGTCAGAGGCATCGGATCGGGTTAGATGGTTCCAAACGCATGTCAAACGCTCAAATGTTGGGATGAAACGCAGAGGGATAGCCTCCTGAAAGACGCTCTTTTCAGTGATGTATCGGATTAGATCGGTTGGGAAGTTACAAGTATACGTCTTCAGTAGATGTTGGTATTTTGAGGGGCGATTTTGAGCCGTGCATGCTGAAAATTTGTGGATAAAATATTCTACAACTTTTCGGGTTCTCACCAACTATGAAGAGTTAGGATCTGTAACTTTGGGATTATGTCCTGCGAAGCATGAGAACTTACCTCCCTGGGCTGCTGTAGTGTACTCATTCAGGTGACAGTGCACCAGTCGAAAAGTCGGATATGCTTGGAATTTGTGGGAGGGTGTACTCGAAGTCCTGATCGGGTCGTAGATAGATACTATAGGTAGTCGATCCTAGTGATTCTGGCAACACAATCCCGAAGGCAGATACAGATATGAGGTAATACTTGAGCTTCGGCCCACAAGGTTGACAGGATCCTAGGAAGGATCCTCGAAAAGTAATCGATCCTTTGACGCAGACACATACTAGCTAGAGTCTCGCGCCAAATACTATCTACTCCGCACGGGCAGGACCGCACAATCGACAATCAAAGGTAGCTCATAATGGCCGAACAGAGTCAATTTTCACACATCAAAATAGCGAGCGGTCGATCTAGGTGAGAGCGCCACAGCGTGATCAGGGCGGGATGTCAACATTAGAGAGAAATAGGAACTGTCGCGGCCACGGGTAAACGACGACAGGCAGATTAGCTAGGTGGTGCACGCATATACAGTCGTGCGCTGACTCTACAATTTATCGCAGCTAACAAACTGACCAGCAGGGGCGGACAGATCCTCCTATTAGACACTCATCGCCTGGCTCGTCCGCGTCACGAGTCGGGACATCTGTTCGATAACGCGGCGCTCCCTGGTCTCCAGTCGGGCGCCCTGTATCCTATCCCTCACCCTCAAGTTGAGTCGGAGGACGCTATGACCACGGTACCTCGCTATAAGTGCCCTCGGGCTCCTCTCGTATCACATCTCTCAGTTTCCAGCGTTGATTCCGTTCATTTCTAGCCGTGTGTTTTTGGCATTTTTACTCCCCCATCATGCTCTCCGCGCTCTCTGCCGGGATAAGCCCAGAGATCCTCAGCATCGTCCTTCGTTATGCTCCAAGAGCCGTTGGAGGAGGTGCGGTACTCCTCGTCAGCTTGTGTGTGGCAAAGCTCATCGATACCATTATCAAGTCTATCAAACCAGTGCCGTTCCCCGGCCCCGAGGTGAGCTCCCTCATCGGATCACTTAGGTCAGTGCTGGTGACGGCTCACTCAGGGAGTTCCCTTTTTCGGCATGGCCCTCCAGCTCGACCAGAAGAAAGCCCTGGCCTGCATGCGAGTCTGGAATAAGCAGTATGGGAAGACTATCGGTTTCCGGTGAGCCATCATCAGCTCGTGGCCCTCGTACCATTTCGGTGATGTAATGGGGTGTGAGTCTATGCTTTCTCCTTGAAGTCCTCGCCTAGATGTGGTCCGTCCACGAGCTATTGTAACGGGATCTGTGAGTTGTGATTCCTCGTATTTCCCCGCCAGTTAATTCTGTGGTCTTCAGGGTTTTCTCGACCTCGTACGTCGTCACCCAGAAACCAGAGACTATCAGGCAGTTGATGAAGGATCGTGTCAAGGGCTACCACATGCGTCAATTTAATTCGCTGGACCTGTTACCGAGGTCTGGCGTATTCCTAAGCGAGGGTGACCACTGGAGGCTCAACAGGAAAGCTGCAGAGCCCGCTCTGTCCGAGTCCAGCGCGGATAGTATGGTCCCTACTATGACCCAGATGGCCAAAAGAATGGTATGTCATCGGGAATGGACACATCGTTTCGAGTGCTTCCATTCAGGTGAACATTGTCTCCACCCTGGCAGACTCGTCCGGTGTCATTGAGGATTGGGTCCCCCACCAGTGGTTCCGTCGCTGTACCCTTGACTTTACCGTAGCAACCCATTTCGGGAAGGACTATAACCTGCAGAACACCTTGGGTAGGGATACGGCATTTGTCTATCGCTGCCAGTAATCTCCATCCTGTAGATATGAGACGTGATAAGGAGCGAGAGATCGCTCACAAGGCCGTACAAGGTTGGATGGACGCGATCGACTATGTCTTCAAGCACACCTACTTGGCACCGATCATGCAGGACAGATATCCTTTCAAGTTCAACCGATCTGTTGCCGGGGTTGGTGAATCCTCATTTCGAGCTGATAACATTTCTCGATCCGCTCAGTTCTATTCGTGCAAGAAGGCCGTCGTGCAATATTCAGAGAAGATCATCAACGAGAGAATGGCAGAGTTGAAGGCAGGAGCCACTCCGAAGACCAACGTCCTCGACAAGTTGCTGGACATGCACAAGGGGGATCTTACCTGGAATCTTGTCACGTGAGAATCTTTCCTAGGACCTTGGCCGACTCTACGCCGATGGCCTTGCTCAGGTTCATACTTGCTGGCAGCGCCTCAGCCTCGGCTACGATGGAGTGGTTCGTCTATTTGATGTGCGCAAATAAAGATATCCAGAGTGCAGCAAGGGCCGAGGTTGATGGTCTTGGGAGAGATCCAGAGGCAGCTGAGGATCTCCGTAAACTTACTTATGTCGAGGCCTGCGTCCTCGAGACTCTACGTGTGAGTTTCGGGCGCGCATGCAACCGCGGCTGGGGAGCTGTCTCCGTGATCACTCAGTTGCCCTGTAAAAGGATGGCGCATGCTGATGCAGATACAAAGCTCGACGCCGGGTCCACTCCCGTCTGTCACTACCGCACCATATACCATTGAAGGCAGGCCTGTTGAAGTGGGTACGATTATTATCATGATGATGGATGAAGCTATGAAAAGTGAAGAGAGAGGCGGGGATTCATTCGGGTAACACGGGATTCTCGTATTCATAACTTTAAGAGCGCGGTTGTCATCACTTGCTGCTGTTTTCAGGCCGGAGAATTGGTTCTTGCCCGGTACCACAGAGATCAACCGTGACCTTGCTCGAGACCATTGGGCCTTCAGCTGTGGGCCTCGCAAATGTCCTGGTCAGACCCTAGCCGTCAAGGAGTGCACTATCATAGCCGCCTTCCTCTTGAGACATTTTGATGATATGCGTTTCACTCTTGGTTATGATGACGTTAAGGAGACTATGTGGCTCAACCGTGTACCAGAAAACTTGAAAGTCACCATGTCCCTTAGGAGCTACTGAGGAGGACTGCCTAGTCCTACTGGTACAACCATTACTACTACTCTCACAACTAGCGCTGCAACTAGGGAGACGCCAGATGTATATTCAGAGAGTTCACCTCGGGCCATACTTCTAAGACAATTCTGTGTCTAGCAGCAGCAAGCTTGAAGCACTACTCTTTTTTTCGCTCAACGCGAACCAGATATCACCTCAATCTTTTTGCGACGAAGTACTGGGTCGGACACTGGCTTTGCCGCTTTCTTTTCCTAAATGGACGTTACCGGTCAGAGTGTGTTGTGTTGTTAGTGGGCGTGTCAAGAAGGAGGAGGGTGGTAGGTGGTATGGCAGGCCTTCTGGGGAAGTATCAAAGGCGCGAGGAGAGAAGGTTCAACTGGCACGCTGTGGTTTGGCGAAGAGGATCTGCCAGCTCGCATCACTGCTTTTGAAATTAGTGTATCCCCCATGTATCAATTGAATGCAGTAGAGAATAATAACACCACCGCATGGAAGAAGACACACCAGTCTTATGATGGGCGGCGGCAATTTCAGGGGGGGCAGCCTGTCATGCATGCAGATATAAAGATGGAATTGTGTTGAAGTGCATCACGATTGGTTGAGGAGTCTGTTCAGCGGTTCTAGGACCTCTAACAACGAGTATAGCTCGTGTATACATGCGAGACTCCCTTAGAACGATGTCAAATTGCTATTAGCAATACGCGATCTCGTCGGAGGAGGTTGTCAGAACGGACCCAGGTTGGGTGATGCCGCGCAACCTTTCAAATGCTCTGACCGTGCGATGGCTGTGTTTAGGTGTAGAAAGTATGAAGCTGCGTTGGAAGACAGGATGCACGTGAGTGCAGCTCACTGCCCGGTGGGTCTGATCCGGTCTCCTCTCCGCGCAAGAAGCGCGATTGGAAGATGTCCGCACGGTCCTAGGAGCAGTACAGTGAAGAAAGTAGTTCCTCAAGAATAACGGGCTTTTGGCCGCCAACCGAGACGGGACGTGGGCGGCTCGGGGCTGGGTGCGTCAGTCGCCAACCGTCTAGCTCGCCTGTGACTCGAGTCGAGTGTTCTCGTCGCTAATGTGGCTCACTCCGGTATCTGGTAGGTGCCCAGTGAACTGCCATGAATGCGACGGTGCATGCGAAGTCGCTACCCTCATCCGAAGATACCAGAGTGTATTTCGCCCGCCAACGGTTTCTAGAGACCCTGCATGTAATGGGCTCCATTGTCTATATCATCAAATCTGCGCTCGCTGAGACTTAGCTTGTTCGCCATCTATTCCCCCGGGGCTTCTCTCCTCTCGCTCCCCTCAGTTTGCAGAGTTGCTTGCGTGTATCTCCAGTCGTGTGTTTCTTAGATTTGTTCTCCCCCGATCGCGCTCATGCTCTCCGCGCTCTCTGCCGGGATAAATCCAGAGCTCATCAGCATCGTCCGTCGTTATGCTCCAAGAGCCGTTGGAGGAGGTGCGGTACTCCTCGTCAGCTTGTGTGTGGCAAAGCTCATCGATACCATTATCAAGTCTATCAAACCAGTGCCGTTCCCCGGCCCCAAGGTGAGCTCCTTCATCGGATCACTTAGGTCAGTGCTGGTAACGGCTCACTCAGGGAGTTCTCTTTTTCGGCATGGCCCTTCAGCTCCACCAGAAGAAAGCCCTGGCCTGCATGCGAGTCTGGAATAAGCAGTATGGCAAGACTATCGGTTTCCGGTGAGCCATCATCAGCTCGTGGCCCTCGTACTGTTGATGTAATGGGGTGTGAGTCTATGATTTCTCCTTTGGGTCCTCGCTTAAATGTTGTGCATTGAAGGACTATTGTAACGGGACCTGTGAGTTGTGATCTCTCCTATCCTTCCGCCAGTTCGCCCTGTCGTCCTTAGGGTTTTCTCGACCCCGTACGTCGTCACCCAGAAACCAGAGACGATCAGGAAATTGATGAAGGATCGTGTCAAGGGATACCACATGCGTCAGTTTAATTCGCTGGACCTGTTACCGAGGTCTGGCGTATTCCTAAGCGAGGGTGACCACTGGAGGCTCAACAGGAAGGCTGCAGAACCCGCTCTGTCCGAGTCCAGCGCGGATAGTATGGTTCCTACTATGACCCAGATGGCCAAAAGAATGGTATGTCATCGGGAATGGGCACATCGTTTCGAGTGCTTCCATCCAGGTGAACATTGTCGCCACCCTCGCAGACTCGTCCGGTGTCATTGAAGATTGGGTTCCTCACCAGTGGTTCCGTCGCTGTACCCTTGACTTTACCGTAGCAACCCATTTCGGGAAAGACTATAACCTGCAGAACACCTTGGGTAGGAATACGGCATTTGTCTATCGCCGGCAGTAATCTCCATCCTGTAGATATGAGACGGGATAAGGAGCGAGAGATCGCTCACAAGGCGGTACAAGGTTGGATGGACGCGATCGACTATGTCTTCAAACATACCTACTTGGCACCGATCATGCAGGACAGATACCCCTTCAAGTTTAACCGATCTGTTGCTGAGGTTGGTAAATCCTCATTTCGAGCTGATAACATTTCTCGATCCGCTCAGTTCTATTCGTGCAAGAAGGCCGTCGTGCAATACTCAGAGAAGATCATCAACGAGAGAATGGCAGAGTTGAAGGCAGGAGCTACTCCGAAGACCAACGTCCTCGACAAGTTGCTGGACATGCACAAGGGGGATCTTACCTGGAATCTTGTCACGTGAGAATCTTTCCTAGGACCTTGGCCGACTCTACGCCGATGGTCTTGCTCAGGTTCATACTTGCTGGTAGCGCCTCAGCCTCGGCTACGATGGAGTGGTTCGTCTATTTGATGTGCGCAAATAAAGATATCCAGAGTGCAGCAAGGGCCGAGGTTGATGGTCTTGGGAGAGATCCAGAAGCAGCTGAGGATCTCCGTAAACTCTCTTATGTCGAGGCCTGTGTCCTCGAGACCTTACGTGTGAGTTTCCGGGCGCGCATGCAATCGCGGCTGGGGAGCTGTCTCCGTGATCACTCAGTTGCCCTGTAGAAGGATGAAGCATGCTGATGCAGATACAAAGCTCGACGCCGGGTCCACTCCCGTCTATCACAACCGCACCATATACCATTGAAGGCAGGCCTGTTGAAGTGGGTACGATTATTATCATGATGATGGATGAAGCTATGAAAAGTGAAGAGAGAGGCGGGGATTCATTCAGGTAACACGGGATTCTCGTATTCATAACTTTAAGAGCGCGGTTGTCATCACTTGCTGCTGTTTTCAGGCCGGAGAATTGGTTCTTGCCCGGTACCAAAGAGATTAACCGTGACCTTGCTCGAGATCATTGGGCCTTCAGTTGTGGGCCTCGCAAATGTCCTGGTCAGACCCTGGCCGTCAAGGAGTGCACTATCATAGCCGCCTTCCTCTTGAGACATTTTGATGATATGCGTTTCACTCTTGGTTATGATGATGTTAAGGAGACTATGTGGCTCAACCGCGTACCAGAAAACTTGAAAGTCACCATGTCCCTTAGGAATTACTGAGGAGGACTTCCTAGTCCTACTGGTACAACCATTACTACTACTCTCACAACTAGCGCTGCAACTAGGGAGACGCCAGATGTATATTCAGAGAGTTCACATCTGGCCATACTTCCAATACAATTCTGTGTCTAGCAGCAGCAAGCTTGAAGCACTACTCTTTTTTTCGCTCAACGCGAACCAGATGTCACCTCAATCCTTCTGCGGCGAAGTACTGGCTCGGACAGTGGCTTTGCCGTTTTCTTTTCCTAAACGGAGGTTACCGGGCAGAGTGTGTTGTGTTGTTAGTGGGCGTGTCAAGAAGGAGGAGGGTGGTAGGTGGTATGGCAGGCCTTCTGGGGAAGTATCAAAGGCGCGAGGAGAGAAGGTTCAACTGGCCTGCTGTGGTGTGGCGAAGAGGATCTGTCAGCTCATAGTCGAGACGAGGACGATGGGCCTCGATAATCACAGCAGCTTCTTCGACTATGATGAGATAATCCAACCGGCTGGGTGCGTCGATGTAGCGGCCGGATGAGCAGGGCATTCTAAGGAAAGCATCAACGCCAGTGATGCTGGATTCTCGTGTTTCTTAGCCTAAGATCCTCATGGTCCTGCGACAGGACACTTCGGAGGACTCGGGCCTGAACTCGGAGGTCGAGGTCTGAACTCAGTGCTCGGAGGTCTATGTAATAGTGGCAGTGAAGGAGACGGTTGTGTTATGGTACAGTATCATCCTTCTGCACTTCTTTTTACGTACTCTTGTTGTGGTCGGCTGCTACTACTGTCGTACCACTGCTTTTGAAAGTAGTGTATCCCCCTATGTATCGATTGAATGCAGTAGAGAATAATAACACCACCGCATGGAAGACACACCAGTCTTATGATGGGCGGCGGCAATTTCAGGGGGCAGCCTGTCATGCAAGGAGATATCAAGATGGAATTGTGTTGAAGTGCATCACGATTGGTTGAGGAGTCTGTTCAGCGGTTCTAGGAACTCTAACAACGAGTATAGCTCGTGTATACATGCGAGACTCCATTAGAACGATGTCAAATTGCTATTAGCAATACGCGATCTCATCGGAGGAGGTTGTCAGAACGGACCCAGGTTGGGTGATGCCGCGCAACCTTTCAAATGCTCTGTCCGTGCGATGGCTGTGTTTAGGTGTAGAAAGTATGAAGCTGCGTTGGAAGACAGGATGCACGTGAGTGCAGCTCACTGCCCGGTGGGTCTGATCCGGTCTCCTCTCCGCGCAAGGAGCGCGATTGGAAGATGTCCGATCGGTCCTAGGAGCAGTACAGTGAAGAAAGTAGTTCCTCAAGAATACCGGGTTTTTGGCCGCCAACCGAGACGGGACGTGGGCGGCTCGGGGCTGGGTGCGTCAGTCGCCAACCGTCTAGCTCGCCTGTGACTCGAGTCGAGTGTTCTCGTCGCTAATGTGGCTCACTCCGGTATCTGGTAGGTGCCCAGTGAACTGCCATGAATGCGACGGTGCATGCGAAGTCGCTACCCTCACCCGAAGATACCAGAGTGTATTTCGCCCGCCAACGGTTTCTAGACACCCTGCATGTAATGGGCTCCATTGTCTATATCATCAAGTCAGAGCTCGCTGGGGCTTAGCTTGTTCGCCATCTATTCCCCTGGGGCTTCTCTCCTCTCGCTCCCCTCAGTTTGCAGAGTTGCTCGCGTGTCTCTCCAGTCGTGTGTTTTTTAGATTTGTTCTCCCCCGATCGCGCTCATGCTCTCCGCGCTCTCTGCCGGGATAAGCCCAGAGATTTTCAGCATCGTCCGTCGTTATGCTCCAAGAGCCGTTGGAGGAGGTGCGGTACTCCTCGCCAGCTTGTGTGTGGCAAAGCTCATCGCTACCCTTATCAAGTCTATCAAACCAGTGCCGTTCCCCGGCCCCAAGGTGAGCTCTCTCATCGGATCACTTAGGTCAGTGCTGGTGACGGCTCACTCAGGGAGTTCCCTTTTTCGGCATGGCCCTTCAGCTCGACCAGAAGAAAGCCCTGGCCTGCATGCGAGTCTGGAATAAGCAGTATGGCAAGACTATCGGTTTCCGGTGAGCCATCATCAGCTCGTGGCCCTCGTACCATTTCGGTGATATAATTGGGTGTGAGTTTATGCTTTCTCCTTGAAGTCCTCGCCTAGATGTGGTCCGTCGACGAGCTATTGTAACGGGATCTGTGAGTTGTGATTCCTCGTATTTCCCCGCCAGTTAATTCTGTGGTCTTCAGGGTTTTCTCGACCCCGTACGTCGTCACCCAGAAACCAGAGACTATCAGGCAGTTGATGAAGGATCGTGTCAAGGGATACCACATGCGTCAATTTAATTCGCTGGACCTGTTACCGAGGTCTGGCGTATTCCTAAGCGAGGGTGACCACTGGAGGCTCAACAGGAAGGCTGCAGAGCCCGCTCTGTCCGAGTCCAGCGCGGATAGTATGGTCCCTACTATGACCCAGATGGCCAAAAGAATGGTATGTCATCGGGAATGAGCACATCGTTTCGAGTGCTTCCATCCAGGTGAACATTGTCGCCACCCTCGCAGACTCGTCCGGTGTCATTGAAGATTGGGTTCCCCACCAGTGGTTCCGTCGCTGTACCCTTGACTTTACCGTAGCAACCCATTTCGGGAAAGACTATAACCTGCAGAACACCTTGGGTAGGAATACGGCATTTGTCTATCACCGGCAGTAATCTCCATCCATGTCTTCAAACATACCTACTTGGCACCGATCATGCAGGACAGATATCCCTTCAAGTTTAAGGTTTAAGGCAGGAGCTACTCCGAAGACCAACGTCCTCGACAAGTTGCTGAACATGCACAAGGGGGATCTTACCTGGAATCTTGTCACGTGAGAATCTTTCCTAGGACCTTGGCCGACTCTACGCCGATGGCCTGGTGCAGGTTCATACTTGCTGGCAGCGCCTCAGCCTCGGCTACGATGGAGTGGTTCGTCTATTTGATGTGCGCAAATAAAGATATCCAGAGTGCAGCAAGGGCGGAGGAGATCCAGAGGCAGCTGAGGATCTCCGTAAACTCACTTATGTCGAGGCCTGCGTCCTCGAGACCTTACGTGTGAGTTTCCGGGCGCGCATGCAACCGCGGCTGGGGAGCTGTCTCCGTGATCACTCAGTTGCCCTGTAAAAGGATGATGCATGCTGATGCAGATACAAAGCTCGACGCCGGGTCCACTCCCGTCTATCACAACCGCACCATATACCATTGAAGGCAGGCCTGTTGAAGTGGGTACGATTATTATCATGATGATGGATGAAGCTATGAAGAGTGAAGAGAGAGGCGGGGATTCATTCAGGTAACGCTGCCTCGGGATTATCGTTTCGTAGCGCTAGAAAGATCGCGGAATTGCACCGTGTTGTCATCACTTGCTGCTGTTTTCAGGCCGGAGAATTGGTTCTTGCCCGGTACCAAAGAGATTAACCGTGACCTTGCTCGAGATCATTGGGCCTTCAGTTGTGGGCCTCGCAAATGCCCTGGTCAGACCCTAGCCGTCAAGGAGTGCACTATCATAGCCGCCTTCCTCTTGAGACATTTTGATGATATGCGTTTCACTCTTGGTTATGATGATGTTAAGGAGACTATGTGGCTCAACCGTGTACCAGAAAACCTGAAAGTCACCATGTCCCTCAGGAATTACTGAGAACTGCTCAATCCTGCTACTACTCATGCTACCACCACTCCTACTCCTACTACCATGTCACGTAACTGAACGTGAGGGAGAGGTTGCGTTCGCCAATATTAGCAATTATGAGAGGCAGTGACGATTCTATTAAAGATGCGATGAAATCGTTAATCCGTAGTTTTTTTAAGCGACTGACTGAGTTGGTCGTACATACCCGTAGCCATCTTCGCTCAAGTTGTTGCTCTGCACTATCATTCAGTCTTTCTATGACTACGTATCCAGGTATGGAGTATCCAGGCAGCCGAACCCGGGAGCGACGAGCCGTAGCGGCGACACACTACAGTCAGGGAAACTCCAGATGCATGATCAGAGAGTGTACCCTTGGCCATGTGTTCAATGCAATCTTGTGTATGACAGCAGCAAGCTTCAAGTACTACCTTTTTCTTCGCTTCACGCGAACATTCAAGGCCCGTTCCCTTATTCGGAACCCCCCTGCCTCTCGGCGCGGACGGTTGGTCGGGAGTGTGGGAGAGGACCAAGCACTGTGAACCCGAGGCCCGAACCCTTTCAGGGTCTTACCTTGGGCCTCGAGCCCCAGTGTAAGCTTGGTCACACTAACCATGCCGCCAGGTACGATCCACGGTAACTCGGCATGCGTTAGTGTCCCCCAACCAACTTGATTAAAAAAAAACAACAGTGCCAAGTCGGCAATCGCAGTGAGACTTGTCACGCTCTATGGCTATGGGAGCCCTAGTACGCCGGTACAATGCGGTTGCGGTAGCGGAACACTCCCATTCTTCCATCATTCGTGCACTTGCTTGAACTTGCTCTCTTGCGAGACCTTCACTCCAAATCTTCTTTCGGCGAAGTTTTACGTGGAATAGCGGCTTTACCGTTCTTTTTTCCTTGTGGAAATTACCGGCCAGAGTGTGTTGTGTTATTACTTGAAAGGTCAGGAAGGAGGGCAAGAGGTCTTACCAGAGAGAAGCGTAGATTTCACGGTGTCCAACCTGTCTTTGATCGTCGGGTCCCCTGACCCCGTCTCTGCGGTACTATTCGAGAATTCCATAGAATAGACGATGCTGGCTTACGCTTGCTCTGGTCTTGTCTTGATGACAGGCTTCTGGGGTATCAACTCATGCCAGTCTTAGTGGTGACGATGAAGCTGAATCTTGTAGAATAGCATTTTTCACGATGGGTGGTTGGAGCTCCGTCCCATCGCCAGGAGTCGTGTACGGGGGTGAAAACCGAAGGTAGTGGAGAACTTACTACCTCCTCACCCGCACAGTAGATCCCCGGCTGGTATGGCAGGCCTTCTGGGGAAGTATCAAAGGCGCGAGGAGAGAAGGTTCAACTGGCCTGCTGTGGTGTGGCGAAGAGGATCTGTCAGCTCATAGTCGAGACGAGGACGATGGGCCTCGATAATCACAGCAGCTTCTTCGACTATGATGAGATAATCCAGCCGGCTGGGTGCGTCGATGTAGCGGCCGGATGAGTCGGGCATTCTAAGGAAAGCATCAACGCCAGTGATGCTGGTTGCTCGTGTTTCAGAAGCGCGTCGCCTGATCGGTGGGGGACAGAGGAAAGTCACCAGGATGTCGGTCTGTCTACTCACTACATAGTGCTAATGATGATCTCCTGTCTCAGCCGCATCAGAGCCTCCCAGTACAAATCTTCCTCTTCCTCCACGACATCGTCAGTTCCCTCGGCCTGCTACCCGAGTGCGTGATCGTTTCAATAATCTACTGTGAGCGACTGCTGCGATGCAGTGGCATCCGCTTGACAGTCCGCTCCTGGAAGAGCATCCTGCTGGGGTCTCTGGTACTAGCATGTAAAATGTGGGACGATCTGCCGGTTCGCAATCACGCCTTTGCGGACGTCCTCCCTGTGGAGTTCACGCCGAAGGTTGTGTGCCGTTGTGAGATGGCGGTGGCCACGAAGCTCTGCTTTCGACTGTGGGTTAGCGAGGAGGAGTATCAGCTTAATGACAGATTGGTATTAGCACCTGCTCGAAGTAACGGCCGCAGAATATGGCCACTAAGGGCAGCGCGAGGGAGACGAAAGTTCCTGATGGACCAACTGAGGCTACCAGGGAGATGATATTCAGGGCTCCATACTGACTAATGCTACAGCCAAGGACCTCCACACGATCGGACGACCCAAGTGTACGATCAGCGTGACGAAGTAACGAGAGCCACGCTATTGCGTTATAGTAGACATGATCCTGCTTGGAGCGTTTCCTGGCCGAGGCGATGTGGCTGATGGTCAGTTTTCTGTATGGCCCCTCCGGGCTTGGCTTTTTTCCTCTTGCTCCGGCTGGCCACCTCGGCCGTAGATACAAAGGACAACGTAGTGGAAATAACTTCGGTAAATTTTGACTACCTCCTTCGAGAGGTCGATGGTACGCGGCGGCGTCGATATTTCCGGCTGAGCTTGGGAGGGTCTTGCAAAAAGGGTTCTGTTGAGCAACGCGCCTTCGCTCACGGGGCTAAGGAAGTTCCCACGGGAGCGGCATGCCATCTGGTTTTCCCCGCCTCAGATCCCCGACCATTTCTGATATTTCTTCACTCGCCGACCTGCCCTCACTGCCAAGCATTGAAGCCCATCTGGGAAGACGTGTGTTCCGTAGCTGAGGAAGGGCAACGCTTCAGAGTTGGTAGTAATTACTATTCCGTTCGCTGCCTCCGACCAGAGTCCCCTCCACAGGCACGTTAGACTGCGTGGCACAATCCCACCTGTGCGAGCGTTTAGGCGAGACGAAGGTCCCCAGCGTGTAGTCGTCCGAGGTCTGGAAGGTCCCTACTCAACTCTGCCTTAGTTACGTCTTTTTCGATGATGGTCGGAAAATGCTGAAATACACAGGGGAGAAGGATGGCGAGGAGATGACTGAATTTGCGTCGGGAGCATACAAGGCAATATGATGGGAATCTTTGCTTGACCCTTGCTCATGATGGGGAGAAAATCTGGAGACAGGTGCGTGGCAGTGATGCCGTGGAAGTCCCCACGCACGGACCTGCGAAGCGCTCATTTTCCGTGAGGGCTGTGGCCAAGGCTGTTGCCGCAGAGATTGTCACAGTAATGCGCTTCTCCCCAGCGGGTTGCTGTGCCCTAATGGTAAAACCAACAGGGAGTGTCAAGGACCTCTCACTTCCTTGCTTCCAGTTGGTGGGCTTTCTCATGGGTATTCTGTTCGACGCCTTTGTGATCCGTGTTATACTGGATGAAGAGAACAGTGAAGACGCAGAGGAGCACGATGCACCTCAGGGGGCTGCCAAGGCCGGCGGGATGGAAGGTACTATGAATGAGCGTCGTATGAGGAATATCGGTGATTTCATGCAGGCTCTTCGTCCGAACCGAAGAAAACACGCTAGTCAACAGTCTTTTTGAAGATTATTCTGATACTTGAGCTTCATGTGAGATAGCTCACCTTGCGTAGCATCAAGTTCACTGGGGATGTCGTAGCGCACAGACGGGACAGATGTGCAGAAGGTACACAAAAAGGGGGACAGGGAGGAAGGCCTCAGCGGTAGGGGCGACTACGCGACACCAGACCGGATCGCAGTGCGGTCACCGCACATGCTCTTCATCATCGAAGAAAGAACCACATGTAACTTCGCGATCAACAGTGAATCCGCCCAAGTCGTTAGTCGTTACTCCTTTCTTACTCATGTCTGACTTCCTTTTCGGAGACCTATCACCCAGCACAGCCATACTGGGTATCCTTCTTGGCATGCTCCTGGCAGTGGTGAGTTGCGGGCTTGGTGCGGTAGGAATTCGGTGAGGGAGGACTTCTATTGTGTGCCCTAGGTGATGCCGAGGCTTTTAAAGCCTACGGTCACTGCTTCTGGCGAGAAAAAGGAGTATATGGATCTCGTATCCAATGGGCAGGTAAGCCGATGGGGACTATCTGTCAGGGTTTCGGTTTATGAGTTTATTAGGTTCTGTTTGATGATAACAGGAAAGAGGGGCAAACATGCGTGCATTCTGCACAGATCTTTGAGAAGCAGGTGATCAGCAATGGCCTTTGCGGCACGCCTTCTACCGTTCTGGCTGGCATCGTCTTCCATAAAACGCTGAGATTCTCGTGACGAGAACAGCATAAGAAACAATATCCTCATGTCACTGCTCACAGGTTGACTTCAATGCCTTTAGCAAGCAATTCTGCAAAATATACGGATCAAACGGCCGCTTCGGACAGCGACTTGTTAACAAGGGAGGTATTATTAACGGAGAGACTCTCACCGTATTCAGTAGACGCTGCTAGGAAGCAGAGTTTGTCAGATGAGAGGCCCTACTGGATAAAGCCTGATCCGTACTGGAGGCCTGAGGACAACATATCTTGTGTTACTGATCGTACGGACCACAAGGGGTTCGAAGAGATGTTGGGCAAGATGTGCGCAACTCCCCTGCCGCTAAGGTAGCAGTAATAGCTCTTCAATTCCTACTCTAAGCTTCTCTTTCCTTAGTCAACCATTGTGGCAGTTGGTGTACTTCCAGAACTACGTCAGGGAGGACAATGGAGAACTCACTAGTGCATTCATCTGGAAGTGCGGTACACCGAGGATTTCCGGGATTTACGGTATGAGTGCTGCCTTAGATACCACCACTCGATGGCTGATGGCTTCACTGCTATGCGCCATGTAAGCGAGGGAAACCATTCGCGCCTCATCATCCTGTTTATCCCAGACTTGCTCTCACTGCGTGCCAGTCGCCGAGGGACAGAAGATGGAGGATGTCTTCATCAAACCCAAAGCAGGGGCTAAGGTCATACCGCCGAAAGGTCGACCACGTCTTTTGTTTTTACGTTGAATGGTTTATGACGCTCTATATTCCCTTAGCGTTCTCGCCCATCGCTCCTCACAATTGCCAAGAAGACTGTCACCGCCTTCTGCAAGCTGGTGTTCTTACCTAAGGACCCTGTGAGCCCGTGCAAGCCCAACTATACCCAACATCATGGTTCCAAGAGGTAGTGGTAGCGATAATGGCTATCTTCCGATTGTAATCACGACTTCATCATCAGAGCCACTGCCTTCACGTATCTTGGAGAAGAGTTCTCTGTTGCCAAGATCAAGGAGATTGCTCACTCGGCCACCACCACTGACCATAAGAAGTCAGTCAATGATGTAGTGAGGGAAGTGGGGACACCTAGCTCACTCGATCAGAGGACGAGCTGCATTCTCTACTTTTGAGCTGACTATCGCGCCCGTCAGGTCCTTTTGGCCGCCATCTCCCGGGCTTTGGGAATGTACTGTGAAGAGAAGAAGGACAAGGTGGAAAACGTGAAGGTGCGTCCTGCCTGATGGTGTTTGCCGAATGATTGGTGCATCCCAGCCTCGGTATAATTCTTTCAGATACCTGAGAACTTCCAGTCGGCCATGTGGGTGTCGCTAGATAGAGCTTCCCCATTCAAGTTCGAAAAGGGCGAGAGGAGATGGGGTAACGAAGGCTTAGGCGTGTGCTACCTCAGCCTGCCGATTGGAGTCAAGTCGGCTGTGGACCAGTTGAACATCGGTAGGACATGGTCGCATCATCGTGCTCTCTCATCAACTTTATTCTGCTGCTTCAGTCTACCACCGAATCAGAGACCTCATCGGTTCCCCTGAGCCTCTGCTCGCCAACAAACTTCAAGCTCTTATCGCATTATTGCCATATCCTATTGCCCATTTCCTTTGGCCTCGCGTGACAGATAAAGTGAGTGAAGACGCGAATAGAGACTGTCGTATGCGTGGTATTATAGGTTACACTATCCATATCAAACGTACCCGGCCCACAAGCCCAACTGAGGTGGCCCGTTAACAGAGATGAGGACCTCAAGGAACAGGTCAGCTCATATCTTCGTCTTGCCCCGGCATTTGGCCTTCCATTTGTTTCTCAACGGTAGATACCACGCTCCGGCATCATCAGAGATATGCTCTTCTTCGTTCCGCCTGTCTACGATATTGGTAGGCTCTGTGTTCCATCGCTTCTGAGGTTTCCGTCTCACACAAGTCTTCCCTCTTTGATGGCTGATGCACTGACCGACTTGCGGGCCAAGACCACACGTACGGTATCACTGTAACATGGTTAGGTATCATGGCCTCCATCATCTCCTACAACAACCGAGTGAATGTTGGTATGACTACTGCAGGCGAGTGGATCGATCAAGTAAGCGGTCCTCTGTTGAAAACAAGCAGACCGTACTTCCTTTCAGGATGACGTCCACCATATCATCTATGATCTCGTTCCTCGTGCCATGAGAGATATCCGAGACGGCGTTGCCAGCTGTGAAAATACCGAGTAGAGTTTCCCTTGAGAGCTCTATAATATGGTGTCCAGCACTTCGTCTGCATACCCTTCTTTATGTTAGCTGCCCGACGGGCACTGTTGTAGTTCCTGAATGATAGCCCAATTGCGCCCTCGTCAGAGTTAGTACATTTCATCCACTGCTCCAGTCTACTTGGCGAATTACGCCAGAGTTCACTGTTCGATAAGCGGAAACTGTCGTTGAGTTTCTTAGTTGAATCATGACGAGTCGTGACGTGATCTACGAAATCGCTTGCGCGGTGTGATGGCCTATCAGCGCGCCGGAAAGCGCGGTCGCGACTCGCGACTCGCGAATCACTAAACCACAACACCGTCTCGAACATAACCGGATATAAAGGACAGATCAGAGAAGCGATATTCAATACTCATGGAGAATAGTGGCGTTAGCAGGAGTGAATTCACGCGAGGAACACCTGGTCCAGGTGTTCCTTGCGTGTTCTCCAGGTGACCTGGAGAATTTGGACTAGCAGTCCCGCATGCGCACGCATGCGCAGTATGGCGTCACGTCCGGTGGAGCCGTCGTCGTCGAGTAACCGAGGCAGAGTACTCCTCAGAGAATTCAATACGGATAGCGCAAGTGAGTACAACCTCGGACGAGAGCTGATCAACGTTTCAAGCCATCAACTAGCTCGTCGTCTATAGCAGTTTTCATGCCCATGATCGAGCTGCCTCAGCCGACCTTCTCGTCGGCGGTCGTGTGCGTCATCGTCGGCATCTTCACTTTGAAAGTACGTCCGATGTGCGATAAAGCCACCTGCCGATCCAGTCAGCTCTTCTCTCAGTTAGTCTCGGTTTTCCTGAAGCGGAAAGGAGCGAGTGCTTCGAAAAGCAGCAGAGACGATCTGGACGCCCTTTCCCGATGCCTGGTGAGCCGTGGTGTCGATTCTCCTCACTCGCGTGTAGTGATTATTCTCGGGAAAGGACACGTGTATGGAGTTGAAGTCGCCTTCCTGTGTGGGTTTTGATGACACCCAGTGAGCAGGTGCTTTTTGAAGACGACAAGGAGGAAGCAGTTCTGTTCGTTCATGCGGCCGAAATTTTTCAAGAGAAGGTAGCTGCAGGAGTTGCAGGGATGTTGCTGCTGAGATTCATCGACACCGCGTGGAGTGGTTCCGAGTTGTTTGCGAAGCTGCGTACGGGCAGGCCACTCAAGTGACATTGCAGTAGAGCTTCGCCTTCGGACAAACGACATGTTAATAGCGATGGGGAGCTTCAGGTCGCTTTCGCTGGCTTCGCCGAGCAATTTATACGTATTTATTGCGGGAAAGGGAGGTTTGCTCAACGTCTAGTGCAGGACGATGGTAAACAGCATTCCCGTTCGAGCAGCTTCGCCTGGACTCCTTGTAGGAGATCGCCCCTACTGGACCCAAGCTGCTGACGACTGGAAGCCCATGGACAACATTAGCTGTATCGATGAGGATATCACCCATGAGGGGCTCGAGAAGATGCTCGGAGACATGTGCTCGACCCCTCTTCCTACTGAGTACAGCTCCTGTGATCTTTAAGACATGATGGACACACTCCTTCAGCAAACCTCTGTGGCGAGTCGTTTTCCTTCAAAATTATAAGCCGAGAGACAGTGATGTCATCACCAGTGCATTCGTTTGGAAGTGAGTGACCGCTCTTGGCATCGGGTCGTCGAAGTTTTCGTGACAGATACCATCACACGATTGCCGATGGTTTCACAGCCATGCGGCATGTAGGCGGCGATCTCGGCCAACTCCTGCCGAATGCGGTCCCTTCATCAGGTTGTCTCGCATTGCACACCAGTAGATGAGACCAAAACCATTGAAGAGCTATTTTCTACCAGCCGCGATGTGTCCGCTAGAAGGGAGAAGGTAAGGATTAAACGGAGTCACAGTTGTTCAGAGTGCAATTTCGGGCTATTCTCCTCTGGAGGGCTTTTGCTACGTCAGGTTAGCCTCAGTTCAATAGGGACGCTGATCTCCAAGTTTTCCAACGCAGTTCTGAAACTTGTTTTTCTGCCGAAGGACCCGCCAAATCCATGCAAACCCAATTATCACCTTGAGAAGAGGTCGAGAAGGTGAGCATCGTTACCGCATCGATGTTGGTCACTTAGGGTTACACCAGTGATCAACAAAACCCCGGCATAAAGGCTTGATGTTTACACTAACTTCTACTTAGGGTTTGTTCTTTTGCCGGGCTAGGCGAGGAATTTTCTGTGAAGGAGATTAAGAAGCTCGCTCGCCAAGCTTCGGTAGGGCAGAGCAAGAAGACCACCGTCAACGACGTACGAGAGCACGAGGGATTCATGCCCTACCAGAGTTTCAGATACTCATCACGGCTGTTTTTCGGACTCTAGCTAAGTATTGCGAGGAGAACCCTGGGAAGGGAGGACAGGTGGGTCAGATCCGGCTGGGTCCCTCCTGTTCAGCCATCCCGACCCCACCATGAGGATCCTCGATTTTAGACCCCAGAGAAGTTGACTGCCGGAATGTGGGTGGCATTAAACTCGGGCTCCCCCTTCGAGTTTGCCCCAACCGAATCGAAGTGGGGAAATGAGAAGCTGGGGGTGTGCTACTTGAATGCTCCGGTGAAGACCATCCCGGCTGAGGAGCAACTCGGAGCAGGTGAAACGAGTGCTTCCTTCAGTCAACATTCGAGTCCAGTCGCTTCGATGATCGCCTTGGTCTCTCAGTACACCGCGGGATTCGCGAGTTGATAGGGTCTCCTGAGCCCTACGTAGCCAACCGAGTACTATCTTTTTTCGGCGCCCTCCCGCATTGCATCGCCAAGCCTTGGTGGGACATGACCGCCGATAAAGTGAGAACAAGATGTTAATTCCAACACCTAGTGAGACCACAGCAGTGCCCACTCGTCAGGTGACTATCTCCCTCTCTAACGTGCCGGGACCTCAGGCCGCATTGCGCTGGCCTGTTAACCGTCACGAGGACCTCAAGGAACAGGTGAGATGAACTAAGAGCCCCTCATGTGCGGCAGGCTTGAGGATTATGTACACGCCATCAGATACCCCGCACCGGCCTCATACGAGACTTGCTCTTCTTTGTGCCACCGGTCCTAGACGTTGGTAATGCTGTTCTTTGACGGGATTCCAAGGGCGTTCGGTACTGAATTCACTTACATCAGGTATAATGCTGTGCATAATCTCCTACAACGATCGAGTGAACGTTGGTATGGCCACAGCCGGAGACTGGATTAACCAGGTGAGCTCTCGTCGATACATTGCTGGTTGCCGACGGATGACGTATGCAAGCACTTCCCTTGTGTTGCTCAGGCTGATGCAGACCGGATGATTAAAGATTTTTTCCCTCAAGCGATGCGAGAGATTAAGCAAACTATGTCGTCTCCCTGAGGTTATCTCTTTCAACCTATTGAAATAACGTTTGGTTTGAAGTTCTGGAGCGATGAACTTACCAACGCAACGCCACTCTTATGGACAGGAAGAATCAATCGACGATTCTGATACTCGTCATAACTTTTGAGCAACGAGACGCTCAGCAACCACATCTCCTCACATACGCTAACTTAACATTCTCAATAAATAATCCTAATAATCGAGTGCTTAGCCCTTTATGGAGCAGGAAGCTCATGGAACCTTCACGTTCCCTCTACTTGCAGCGAGGGAAGTTCTTCCCGCCGGCGAAGGTAGCCTTGGGGCCAAGCTCTTCTTCAATACGCATGAGCTGGTTGTACTTGCACAACCTCTCGGTACGGCAGGGAGCACCAGTCTTGATCTGGCCGGTGCCGAGGCCGACGACGAGATCAGCGATAAAGGTATCCTCGGTCTCACCGGAGCGATGAGAAACCATGACAGTCCAACCGGCGCCGACGGCCTTGTTATTGGCCTCGATGGACTCGGTGACGGAACCGATCTGGTTGACCTTAAGGAGGAGGGCGTTGCAGGCCTTCTCATCGATACCCTTCTGGATACGCTTGGGGTTGGTGACAAGAAGATCATCACCGACGATCTGAATGCTGTTGCCGTCCTTAGCGGTGAACTTGTTGAAAGTTGTCCAGTCATTCTCGTCGAAGGGGTCCTCAAGGAATACGAAGGGGTATTTGTTGATCAGCTCTTCCAGATACGTGACCATCTCGTCGCCGGTCTTGACAGACTCAGGATGCGGCTTGCTGTTCTTGAAGTCAAGATCGTACTTGCCACTCTTCTTGTCAAGGCACTCGGAGGCGGCGAAATCGCACCCAATGCGGCAGGTATCCTCATGACCGGACTTCTTGATAGCCTCCTGCAGGACCTTCAAAGCCTCATCCATATCCTGAATGGAAGGAGCGAATCCACCCTCATCACCGACGTTGGTGGCGTCCTGGCCGTACTTGGCGTTGATCACAGACTTGAGCTGATGATAGACCTCAGCGGCGAATCTGATTGCCTCGTGGATGGACTTGGCGCCGCAGGGGACGAGCATGAACTCCTGGCAAGCGAGACGGTTACCAGCGTGCTTGCCACCGTTGATGACGTTGAAGCAGGGGCAGGGCATGGTGAACTTCTCAGTGTCCTTGCCGGCGAGCTTGGCGATGTACTTGTAGAGCGGCATACCAGAGGCGGCAGCACCGGCACGGCAAATGGCCATGGAAACGCCGAGGATGGCGTTGGCACCGAGCTTAGCCTTGCACCAGCCCCACTCGTTCTGAGTGCCGTCCAACTGCTCAACCATCAGCTTGTCGAGACCGGCCTGGTCTGTCGGGTCCTTACCAATGATTGCCGGACCAATGACCTTGTTCACGTTGGCCACGGCTTTCTGGACCCCCTTGCCACCATAGCGTTTCTTATCGCCATCACGGAGTTCAAGTGCCTCGAACTCGCCAGTGGAAGCCCCAGAAGGGCAAGCAGCCCTGAACATGCCTTTGTCAGTAACAAGGTCGACCTCCACAGTAGGATTACCACGGGAGTCGAGGATCTCGCGAGCCTTAACAGAGATGATCTTGGACATGTTCGATGACGAAGAGTTCAAACTTGCCAGCAAAACGTTGTACCGAAGCAAACGAATTTGGCCCTGCGCGAAGCTTAGCTACGATCAACGCCCCGCACGCGTGTACATGAATGTACGCATGCCCATGCTTCGCAGCAGAACCAAATCTCCGACTCCCCCAACTATGATGACAACTAAACACTTCTCTAGACTCGTTAGGAACTAAACTTACTGGTAAGAATATACCAAAGGGATACACCCAAAAAATACTACTAGTTAGTACTTACTGAGAGCACTTGCAGGCACCGCAGCAACCCTTCTGGCAGCGGGGGAAGTTCTTGCCGGCGGCGAAGGTGGCCTTAT
>JABANP010000590.1:0-30422 GCA_013115135.1 Perkinsus olseni
ATCCCTATATCCCCGATCCGGTTCCCCACTTACCGTAGAAATACAGTAGTCCTTTAACCCTTCAACCTTCGGGCGAACTACCGCATCCTCCGTCCTTCGAGCATCCGTCGCTTGTTCATCACTCAAGCTCGCTAGGTTTGGTACATTGTCACCGCTTTCAATAAGGCTACGCCCGCAGGCGCCATCAGCGGGTTTGACAAGGCAGGGACGCGCCGACCAACGGCTCCCATCTATTAACGATAACCTCGGACCTGTTCCAAGTGCAAAGGTTGGGGAACTACCTTGCATCTGTACCCTAACTAGCCTTCCGATGGGCGTGGCACGGTGCCGCGTGCCACTGGCACCCTCGCAGATGGCGTCGAGTGGTTGCCCGTTTCCATCGGGAGAACCTTCACAGGCCTTGTCTAGAATGCACCGTAAAGGCCCTAAGGAGTTGGGGAACTTGGCGGGCACGCAGCCAAACTCCTGGTGTGCTCGGGGGTACTGGCCTTGTCCATCTGACCGTACCCTGGACCTATGGCTCCTTGCCCAACGCCCGGTCCACAGTGAGATCAACGGGACGATACAGGCGCTAGCATTCCCTTCCAAACCACGGAGGGAAGTGCCCTGAGTTACAAGAGCGCGAGAAGTGGTGTTAACTACTACCTTTGATGAACCATCCTGTAGTTCACCACCGCTATCCATCCTTCCGGCACCCTCTAACGGCACCATAACGGCTTCATCCACAGTGTTCCCTGCAGATACGTTAGCCATAAATGCCAGGCACCATAACCATTCACAGGAACCCCTTGGTAGCCCCATATGATATGGGCCATATCCACCATAAGATCCCTTACTTCGGATAGTCTCGCATTCACGATCACGGGTGCATCACCGTGTCGCCGCCCTTGCTCCTCTGGATCATCAATGATGTCATCTATATCATCCATAGGTTGGGGGAGCTTCACTCCGGAACTTACCAATGAACCGGGTAGCCTCTGAGCCTCTCCAGAGTCCGTAACGTTGTTAGGTTCACTCCCGTTATTACCATCACACTCCATCTCTCTTTCCAACACGATCTCAGTCGATGTTGTCTCCACCATAGGCCTTTCATCTTGAGATAACTCTCCACTCATATCCGTAGGTCCATGATAGAGAACAATCCCGGTAGAATACGCGCGGCGGTGAGCCTCCCTATGATGACTCGCAGAACTCTCAGGAGCAACCTTCATACCACAGGTTGACTTCCCGACCCGCAACGCATGGGGGGTAACATGACTCTTAGATATTCCTTCCTTCACCTTCTTTATCATATCCGTGTCACGGTTACGTGGCACATCCGTAGACTTTCCTGATCGCGTAACATCTAACGCGATCAGGCCGGACTAATGTCATGCTCTGCATGACATTTTCATGCTATTTTTCTTTCTGACACCTCTAGCTGTCCCTTAGCAGTAGTAGTACCCATTTCTCGGCCCAATTACGCTTGATTCTGATATCAACGACGGCCGTAGTAGCAGCAGTAGATGTTTCATCGTACGATCGAGCGGCCATTTTTATACAATTTTATATTAGCACAAACTGAAGGGTAAAGGCCAAGGATTTAGCTTCCACAGTGGAGGGGCCGGGACGCCAACCGCCTCACCCGTTACGTCACCGAGGAGCAGTGACAAGGTGTTGATAGAAACTCCACTAACACAGTTGCAGTAGATGGACGAATAGGGACAGACAGGAGATCATTGGGTGACACAGGGAGGAATAGACAACGCCAACTTACGCCGTACGCTCGCCATAGCACGCAAGGCTCGTGGCGAACGATTGGGCTCACGTACGGACGTTTTAACTCGGGGTAAAACCTCTTTGCGCGGGTAATATCCGAACTCGAAAGCGAGCAGCTGCCGTGCTAGCGTTCTTGTGATAGGGACCTTGGAGAACGATCTCCTCCAGCCTGAAGCCTTCCGGACACTGCGAGCTCCGTGGAGGATCTTCACACTGTGGACGTCCCCGTCCTCAACGCCTATCGACCGGCGTGGACCCGATTCATTCCTCGGATACTTTTTGCTAGAGGTCCTCGCTCGCACCACTAAGCGAATGGTTGGCAGCATGAGGCAAGCTCCCCGAATTTTTCTCTTCGACGTTAGCCTTCTCACTCGACCTACCTCGTCTGCTCGAATCGTTGGCGGTTAGCGTTGATCGGGCGACCGTCCGTTGTCTGAGCGTCGCATTCAATACTGTCGTCGTTGGTTAGCTGCAGCTCTGGGTACGCTGAGCAGTCAGAGCGATCATAGAAGGAACGGTGAGTCACCTTTCAGTAGCCGAACTATGGATTCCAAAGTTGCAAATCTCTCCGCGTATCCACGAGCTAGTTACATTGTAATTACTGTCTGCTACATTGCTTGTCAATTTCAACCCGGAACCGACACTATCGGGCAGGTATGCCTTGCTCGGATGTGTGAAGTGTCGAGTCAGGATACTCCAGCGGTGGGACTAATCCTTCGCAGACAGCCATCACTTATCACGAAGATTTCACGACCGTCTGACTAGTGCTCTTACTGCGAGAGTCCTGTTTGGCTGGAGAATCTCTCACAACATACAACTGACGGGAAGCCAGCTCTCGCCTAGACGCTGCCAGCGCTGGGCCAACGGTATTGGTGCAATCTTGGCTAATAAACCCTTCGCCATGACCGTCATTGTTGCGTTGATGCTGTACTCTGCATCACGTCGGATGATGGGCAACAGAGTCTGTTTCCACCGAAGTGACGTTCACAGTACTTGTAGCACAAGTCTTCTACCTGCCTTCTGCCACAAGGTCCACTGTAAACCCTCCAGAAGGCTTGTGGACTCGCGCTTATCTTCCAGAGTTTAGACTGATAATGATCCTAGATCGAAAACGTAAGAGAAATATGAGCATACCTAGTACTTGAGAAGCCTGCGGTGTCAGAAAAGGTTTGCTCATCGTGACACACTGGCGCTCATTTCGTGGTATTGGGAGACGGAAACATTCTCGAGTCTAGGGAGAGTGATGAATGCTCTGTCCCACTTGACGTGTGTCGTATGGTGATGTATACCCAAATCCCTCATCCTTAATGGCACATTCGTGCGCGAAGAGATTGCTATACTTCGCACGCTTCCATATCAGCGGGACGGTCTCACAGCCTTCATTTCATAAGTACTCGCGTTAAAGAAAACAACGGTAGTTCTCCTCGCTAAAATGCTGGTTGCGTCCCCTCTGCGACAACACCTTCGAAGGCTCGAAGTCCGTTAGGATATTAGCATAGTGGAACTTGATCACACATCGCGACGCTGTGCAATCAACATTCTGGAAGTGAGGATTTTCTCACGAAAATGAACTAAACCCAGTGTAGCGGTTTTCGTTCGAGCCGTACTAGGACTCGCGGAAACCGCCCTGGGCCTCCTCAACCTTTTTCGTATGGGAGTTTCGGAATTTCAATATTCGCGAGTTTGTCATCGCATGAGGTGAAAACGATATATTTAATGAATGAGTTTTCATGAAGGCTATAGTAAAAGAATATACCTCCGCCGCCCTGAGATGGCCTACGCTTCTGCGAGGCTCAAACTGTCATGAAGTTGAATAACCAATAGCGGTAATAAGATCCCCAACTTGCCACAAATAGTGCTCATTGGGATCGGTGACTATTAGGGCGAATTCCTTCAGATCGGGTGTATCATGCAACTAGATATCTCAAAACTAGAGTGCTGTATTCTATTGTAACTGTCCTTAATAACGAGCAATACATGATTTTAGTGTCACGTCTTCCAGCCCTAAGGCTTCGACCGTCTTCTTCTGCGTCTTTCACCATCCTCGCGGCCTTCATCCCAGTTGCTGCTGTCGGGCGGTCCTTCAGCGCTGGCCCGAGCTGCCGTTTTGTTTTGTTTTGGTTTTTTTGAGCGAATATCCAATGGGGCCTCTTGGTAGGAGGCTCTCACGAAAACAGAGGCGAAAAAACCAAATTTTGGTTAGCGGGTAGGCACAACCACTTTGGTTGTGCCTACCCGGCACCACACTAAGCCCCTGCGAGCATCGAGATACTGCATGAGGGCCAAAGTTCGGCCGCCAAACAGAGTTGATTGAAGGACTTGCTCCTCTTCGAATCAACAACAATCTTATATAAATGGTAGGGCACACCACCTTTAACCCTCTTTCTGGTCTGCACTAAGAGCGGACAGGAGAGGAGGTAGTGTCTACCTGGTAGTGTCTAGTGTTCTGCATTGGCGTTCCACAGTCACGCTCTGGCGAGTTGACTACCCCACACCTGTAATGGTGGGCGGGGGTATGGGCCCTTCACAAGTGTAAGTTTGAAAATACAGTAAGTACTAAACTTGAAGTTGCACTGTTTCGTTACTAGAGTACAAATAACCGGTACCAGGGTATCTTGGAGACACAATGATCGGAACAGAGGCTGCAGAGCCGTTCAAATCGTTTACTGAGGAGTCCACGCCTTTCTCATAACCGCTTCCCTTTCATCGAGAACGAAATACCATGTACGCGAATACTACAGCTCGGCGATGATCAGTATTGCGAGGAACTCTGTTGTGCCATTCGGGTGTATCAGGTGACATAGGACTCAACACACAGGAAGAGACGTGCTAAATCATCTAAAGCCATCTAAATCCATGGAGGAAGTGTCTCGTCTCGAGCACAGCGGAGCGAAGCGCATCAAACTCCCTCCATCCTGGCTAGTGCTCTAGCCGATGTCGGTAGCACACAAATCCTGTCCCCTTCCGTCCCGGTTTTGCCATCGATAAAATCTTCCGGTATTTACTTCACTATGAAAGTCCCATGATGAAGTGTTATTGGGATATTCTTATGTTGTTGGCAACAGGTCTATCTTGGAGGCAACGAAACCCGACGACGGGCCGGGCCCGTCGGGCCCCACGAATCCACGTGGGGGTGACGCAATAGACTTCGTGTGGGCGAGGGTCTTTCAGATCGCGTGTCTCCCCCATGCTCGAGATGTCCCCACCTCGGAAACAGCGTCGTCACATCAGCCATGGCTGAGGTGAAGCCGATCGGCTTCACGAGAGGGAAATGTGATAGTCAACAGCGACATCTTCCGCCCGCCTGACTCACCTGATGGTACCAATGAGGATCTGCCGACTATCGGAGGCGTTTGAGAACGGAGACAAGGCGCGTGGGGTAACGACAGTCACGCGCCAGGCCACTGTGGCCTGGCCACAAGCTTTGGAGGACACCTAAGTAGGACCTGCTGGCATATCTCATCATCACCTCGGATCGATAGCGAGTAGTAGCGACCATTTGAGGACCCTCCAACTGCTCGGCTTGGATTGTTCGAGACAGTGACGCCAGCCTGGTGTCACCAGCTGATGGCAAGAACTTCTAGCGTCTAAGTTGCTTGGCGAATCAGCTAGCTGATCATTTTTGACTCGACACTACGATGGCCAAAATGCCGTTCATTCGCACTGCAGTGATGCTGCTGCTGCCGCTCCTCATCACCCTCGTGGGTGGTGTTGCTACCGGTAGTATCGATACTCCGCAGAAGGACCCCTCAAATACTACTGGAAGGAGACTCTACCCATTCGACGAAGGCTACTACAACAGAAATAATACTCCGATTATAGGCGTACATTTTGACAAGACCTTGGGCGGCACTGTTACCTTCTACCGCGCATCACCCCAAAGCCTGCCTAATCCGTCTTACGCGTGTGGTTACACTGCGAAGCAGGGTGGAAGGTTGATTGAGATAACTCTCAACAACGGTTGTCTATCTCTCATCCGTGATTCTCATGGCAGCTATGACAAAACTCTTCTCAATGGCATGCGCGTCAGGACAGATTATAGCGTCCTGACCGTTCCCAAGACCGGTGGAAGGGTCGACACTTATAATAAGAATTGACTATCTTGACAATATCATGACAGATGCTACATAGAAGAGCTTGCCTTGAGTAACTCGAGCCGTCCTGGCTCTACTGCAGGGAATCGGGTCTATTACTTTCTTCTACCTATCATAGCTATCACCCGACTCTGCCCGCCTCTTCCTTATATCCCTATTATTTTCAGCAGTGTCCTGCGAGTGTCGCGTTAGTCTACTCCATTCTTCTTTCCTCTGCATCATATATAAACCTTAAAAAGTCTCCCTCCGATCTCCAACCCTCGTTGACTGCTCCCCCTTCCGGACAGCTTCTTACTGGGGTTTTGAAATCGCTGCCTGTTATCGACCCCAACCCGACGCAAGTGAAAGTTTCACTGTGAAGGTGATAGAAGCCCGATATTGATATACCACGCTCATAGCTGTCTTCATGTCTAGCTCGATGATCATGATATGTGGAATGGCCGGTGTGCCGCTCCTCATGATCATTTTCCAGCGATACTTCGGTGTCAGTAATCCCAACTTGAGGTGGGCAGCAGCGTCCGTCGTCTTACCCAGTCTCCCATTCTAGCACCTAGTAGGTACTACCTACCACCTCAGATACTATGCTCTAAAGTCGCCCGGCTCTACGATCTCGTTGGAGGTCTCCTACTGCAGCTAGGGTTTGAAAAGACGACAATGATGGTGGCACGCTACGGTGGAATCGCCAGGCCCCTGATCGTCGTCTCATCGAGCGTTACCTTACTCGAGAATATTATGGCAGATGATGCATACAAGGGCTTCACTTCAGTAACTGGATCCGACGGCTCGATGCTGCTGCAGGGAATCGGGTCTAATTTGACCCGATCTATTACTTTCTCTCAGCTGTCGTAGCTACCACCCGATGCTGCCCGACTTTTACTTCTCCTCTCATTATTCTCTTTTCGGAAAAGACTTTTCCGCAGTGCCCGGCGAGTGTGGCGCCTGTCTGATCAAGTACGATAACATCCACTACTTTCTCTCGTCTCGCACGCCCAATTTTGAGACATCACGAAGCGACTTAGCGATGCAGAGTCAAGACTGCCCGAGGCGGCGCTATACTCCTCCACAGAGAGCGTCCGATTCTCTTGATTATCCAAGCTCCCGCTTATCGACTAAACACAACGGAAGACGCTCATGGTAACTCTCGTAAAAACTGTGAAGATGAGTGAAATTGTTTATATCGAAATATGTTTTGTGCTAACGAAATAGACTGCCCCGTATAGGAGGCACTCAGCAGGCACCTCAGATTACAGGTGCAGCACCTGTAATTATCGGTACAATGGCATGCCTGACTCGTCTCATGGTTTCACTTTCGCAATACCAATCTGCTTCTTGTCAAAGTCGAATGAGAAGTAGTACCCCGGAATAACATTGTGACCAATTCTCCAGAAGCTTTCCGTGTCTTCGAAAATGAGCAAAGTGCACGCGCCTGACATAGTAGGTTCGACATAGTTTTCTTGCGGGACCTCCATGGAGACTTTTCCACCCACCCCCTCAAACGACAGCTCTATTGTGGGCAGATATTTCCCGTCGGCGCAGTTGATCTCATATTTGCCTTTGATGAGCCTAATATCAATGGGCTTCTCGGCTCCGAATCTGATGAGGGTGATGAGATCTTCCCTAGCCTTTGCTGGCATGTGTATGCCGTTGGTGCCGGTGTCCAAAATGACATGCAGACCAGCTTGTCTCCTGGAAGCTCCACCGACGTAAACGGCGAGCAAGTGAAGCATCCAATGACCTTCGCCGACCACAGGCATGAGAGCGAGTGGGTCAATGAACTTGTCCGGGTCCACTCCTCCCAGAAGCACTTCTCCACGCGTTGGGGTCCCAGACTCGAGATAGAGAGAAAACCTGCGGCTCTTGATGTATCCCGAGGGATCTCTCACCAATTGATCGATTAGTGACCGCTGAAGAAAGCCGCCCTGCGAGAATCCGAGCCCCAAGACGGAGGATGGGCGGGCTGGCTCAGGCCCATGACTGAACGATACCTCTGAGCCGAATAAGACCGTCGGCTGATCCGGCTCGGATATGTCAAATGGGGCTTCAGTTTTCACTAGCATTGCAAACGAGCCGTCTCTGAACTCAACCTTGGTCGGGGAGCTCAAAAGTGCACAATAGTCCTCTATGTAACAATTAAAGCATCCGAAAACGCTCCCGTGGCAAAAGTCGGGACGATAGTAGGGCTCGAAGAGAAAGTACATGAGAGGCGTTTCGGTGTTCACCAATGCACCGAGGCTTTGATTGCTAACAGACAGGTTGGCGACCAACCCGTAACGCACGAAAACGGGATCGACGATCTCTCGGCGCATAGGAAGCCTGATTAGGGGTACAGCTCCGGCATAGAGTAGAATGGTTGAGAAGATGACCCATAGCAGCTGCATTGATGCTAACATGAGGGATAAAAGGTTGCCTGCGAATAAACTCTCATCCTGGTGTGCCACACGTTGCTATGACTCGTGCGAGTGTCCCGTACTAGCACAACACCGAGGCGCCACTAGTCAATGTTATCAGTATGCAGCGGAGCTGATAAAGGCCTCACGAGGGGGAACATACGTACACGTGCTGATAGCTGAAATCGATCATCATCAAATCGATCACCGCGCCAGTCGGCAGCGACAACCGCGCCAGTCGACGGCGCTCCATAACATGCCCCCCTCCTTGAGGTGGTCATTGCGGAGAGGAAATTGGGACTAGTCATAACCACCGTCAGACAGAAGAAGCTTAATATCGCGACTGTGCGTGCTCACTTCATGACCAGATACATCGGCCTTGGTGATGAATACATTCGCACTTACCTGGCGAATGATGATCGCTGTATACCATCGAAAATTTAACTTAGCCAATGGGGACGGACAGCGGACCAACACTCGCGTGCCTGTTGGGATGACCTGCTCGGGAAGTGGATCAACAACACACGAGTCAACGTAGTCATGGCCCTGACGACACTGCCTCGGAACATGCATACCCATAGAGGCCGGAAAGGAGTAGACCGACGAATGCGGGCTAGTGCCCCCACGCTTGGTGACATTCCATGAATAAACTGCATGATGGATAAGATCACAGAAGGTAGTGTAGGACATGCCCTTGCCATCATGATGGGTACGGAGATACTCGTTCAAGTACCTATGAACTCTCTCGACCCTCCCGTTGGATGGCGAAGATCCTCGGGGAGTGAAGAGATGGAGAGCGTCCCATGATTCAATAAGATCGGCCATGGCCATGCTCGAATACTGGGTTCCGTTGTCCGAGTGGAGCATCAGAGGGACAACGTGGGAGGTATGCACGAGAGACGTAAGTAGTGAGCAGACATCTTGAGAATTCGGCGGATGTTGAGTAGGACGCACTAACGGGAAGTTCGAACAACTGTCGATGACAGAAGTGAGATAGAAGCGAGTAGTGCCGTCCACGGATCGCAAGTAGGGACCTGCAATGTCAGAATGAATGCGTACGAAAGGGAACGGGGCTCGGGGGAGGTGCCGGGGAGAAGTGAATGGTTGACGGTCTCCCGGAAAGGCCTTCCCTCTGGAACATGCTTCGCAATGGAAAGACTCAATGGCCGACGCAAGGCCCGGTGCCTCAATGTATTCCCGGCATTGAGACAGCATTGCAGCATGCCCTTCGTGATCGTGTACTCGCGACAGAAATTCCCCAATGAGGTGAGGCGGCAGGAGGACTTTCCCGTCCCGGATGGGAAATTGTTGGAGCCAATCACGAAGATCGCGATTCTGAGTGCTAAGAGACGGAGCACTCGGAGCCTGAACGGCCACCAGAGCGGAAGAGTCAGCGGCTCCAGGGGTAGCGTATTCCTTGACGAGTCCAAGAATCTCTCGAGATAACGGTTGCGGCAGTCGTGATAGAACATCAACGAGATTCTCCGTAGTGGGCACGTGAGTCACGGTCAACGTGATATGGTAGTTGCGGCAGATGTCGTGAATCAGTTGGATTCGGCTCTCAACAGCATGGCGGAACAGGCCATGGATTTTTGTCCAATGTCGATTGGCGGATCGACTGAGCCCTAGAGTCGTCCACGTCATCAATGTCGACTCCACCTAACCCCGGAAATATTATTCCAGGTATCACCTCTACCACAGAGCTTCCCTTCAGACCAGTAACCGTATGGGGTCCGGACCATATAGTGTCCAGATGATGCCCTATGCGGTGTTGCGGACTCTTCGACGTAAAGACGATATCGAACAATTTGGGACTATAAACACGATCGTTGTTCTTAGCCATCCTCTCCAAATTCCTCTCCTGACGGATTCTCCACAAATCCAGATACTCGTACAACCGCACTTCTGCATCCTTCCGAGCATCCTCTAACACTAGGAGACCGTCTCTCATGAACTTGATGGTATCCGTATCGATATACTTCATCTTCAAAGCGTCCCAATCGACCTCGTCACTATACTCGCCTCTCTCTCCCGGAACCCTAACACCATAGGTGAAATGGAGCTCCGCGGGGGGAAGATTAGCCCACAACCGAGGGGTCATGTTGTAAGCCCTCACTGCCATAAGGTAATCCGCAATATAGGAGTTATCATCGTCTGATCGAGTACTAGCCCTAATAGCCTTAGTAACTTCGACGAAGTCCTTATGCGGTCTTTCCCAAAAGCTTAGGAACTGAGCATACCCTGGCAATGTATAATACTTCACGCCATGCTTAGCCAAGACCACCTTAACGTCCTTCCGTACAAAGGGAACCCTATCATTGTCCGTCAACAATACCTTAGGCGAACCATGCTCACAAAAGATGGAATGGAACCCTAAAGTAATCGATACACTCTGTGTGTCGAAGGAAAATCCACGGTAGTCCGCCGCAGGAGACAATCGTGTGTATGCGTGCGGGGCGGGGTACGTCACCGAGCCGTTCATCGTGAGAGGTCAGCGTCTGGCACGGTAGTGCCGGGTGTCCTGTCGATGTTTTTGACCTACGTCGCTCCGGACATGAGCCAGGTTTGCAGCTCCCGCCAGGTTGAGTTCACCTTGCTTCGCCGCCCTCTCCCCCTTGGGGCTCTCCCTCACCTGCCGTCTCTCACGGCTCTCGGGACTCTCACGCTCCCATTTGGCTCTCCCTCACCTGCCGTCTCTCACCAGACGCTGACCTCTCACGATGAACGGCTCGGTGACGTACACCGCCCCGCACGCATACACACGATTGTCTCCTGCGGCGGACTACCGTGGATTTTCCTTCGACACACGGAGTGTATCGATTACTAAAATCCCGGCTCTTCGTCCGCGACCTTGCGTAACATACAATGGGAAAAGAGCTCAAGTCGCGAATCGATCAGCCGGGGAGGAGACACTCCTACCAGGCGACCCCCATCGTTGAGATCGATTCGAGACGACGAGGTCTCTTCCCATACCCATACCGTGGATTTTCCTTCGACACACGGAGTGTATCGATTACTAAAATCCCGGCTCTTCGTCCGCGACCTTGCGTAACATACAATGGGAAAAGAGCTCAAGTCGCGAATCGATCAGCCGGGGAGGAGACACTGGGTCAAAAACATCGACAGGACACCCGGCACTACCGTGCCAGACGCTGACCTCTCACGATGAACGGCTCGGTGACGTACACCGCCCCGCACGCATACACACGATTGTCTCCTGCGGCGGACTACCGTGGATTTTCCTTCGACACACGGAGTGTATCGATTACTAAAATCCCGGCTCTTCGTCCGCGACCTTGCGTAACATACAATGGGAAAAGGGCTCAAGTCGCGAATCGATCAGCCGGGGAGGAGACACTCCTACCAGGCGACCCCCATCGTTGAGATCGATTCGAGACGACGAGGTCTCTTCCAGAGCTCAAGTCGCGAATCGATCAGCCGGGGAGGAGACACTCCTACCAGGCGACCCCCCGCGAATCGATCAGCCGGGGAGGAGACACTCCTACCAGGCGACCCCCATCCCCACCATTGAGGGAGGGACGGGTGGGTCAAAAACATCGACAGGACACCCGGCACTACCGTGCCAGACGCTGACCTCTCACGATGAACGGCTCGGTGACGTACACCGCCCCGCACGCATACACACGATTGTCTCCTGCGGCGGACTACCGTGGATTTTCCTTCGACACACGGAGTGTATCGATTACTAAAATCCCGGCTCTTCGTCCGCGACCTTGCGTAACATACAATGGGAAAAGAGCTCAAGTCGCGAATCGATCAGCCGGGGAGGAGACACTCCTACCAGGCGACCCCCATCGTTGAGATCGATTCGAGACGACGAGGTCTCTTCCCATACCCATCATGGTCGTGTACCAACAACAGGTAGTGGTCAACGTCGTCGTCTTCTGATGAGCCTTTACCGTAGGGGCCGGCTAAGTCGGCACCGACCACCTGCCACAACCCTGAGGTGATTAATCCTTGTACATGAGTGGCGACATAATCAATCTTCCTCGTCGCTCTAGCCTTCAGGCAAGAAACACACGAACCGATGGTCTTCTTCACCAATCTCTTAAATCCCTTACGCCAGTACTTCATCTTCAACTTACCATACACCTTAGGAGCACCTAGGTGACCATAGGTGTAATGGTATATAGCCGACAATATCCGTACAACACTAGCAGAATAACCGCTTTCCCCCAGATACAGCGCTCCTTTACCGTATCTACGCTCAGAATCCTCGGAACTGCTAGGCCTTCGGTGTAACAATCCATCGGCATCCACGTAGCAAATTCGCCCTAATCTAGCTAGAATATTCGCCTTCAATCCTAACTGCGACTTCGCTATATCGCCCTTCAAGTACAATCGGAATTGGCTCAACTCATAGTCGACCTCTTGACATCTTCGAACACACTGGGCTACTATCTCTTCAAATCCTTCATCGCTCAACAACCCTTCATCATAGCGGCCATCTAAGGAGACAAACTTCATTAAATCCTCCAGCTCCTTCGCACAACCCTCGTTAAATCCTTGCACCGAAGGTAAATCAATTCCATCCACAGTCAGTGCCGTCACACCAACAAATTCTTCACTATCGCCTTCATTCTCCTCAGTCATCGTCTCCCTATGATCATAAACCACCGTAGAAGAATCGATCGCAGCTAACACTTCTTCCACCTTAATACTTCTCCCAAAATCCAATCTAGCCCTAGTGATCGAATCAGCGAAATTCAACTCCGAAGGGATATGCTTTATGACACAATTCAGCTCCTTACACATACTCCTAATCTCTGCCAATCTCCTTCGCTCAGGGGCCGGTAATCTTTTGTCATTCGCCACCCTCCTTAACCTATAAATCGTAATCTCGCTGTCACACAATAATAACATGCTTCGGGCCTCGTAATCCGGAGATAGGTATAACAACGGTGCTTGAAGTGGCCTTAAAATAGTCGGAACCGGCAAATGGCTCGATACCGAACGAATATATTTAAGCCCTTGATGCACACCTACCAACTCTTTCCTTGGTATAGACCATGAGGCCTGCGTGGCGGGGAAAATACCCCCCTTAGCCATCAGCCTTATCGGCATATACACACCATTAGCCCGAACATCCACACCCCATGCGTCTATCGACGCATCGGTCGAAACTATAAGCGACTTCTCGGCCAAATCCACAAACCGATGGGTCCCTATGTCGCACGCCAACCGATGTGCTTCTTGAACCCATTGCTTCAACCTTGTGGTCAATGTTGCATCCAGCACGTCAGCCCAGTCCTTACTGACCTTGCAAATATCATGCCATAAGAACCTCCCTTGCATGTCTAGCTCCAATAACAATCCCATTGGATCATAGAGCAAAGACAGCACAGCCAACGCCTGTCGCTTAGTCACCTTATCCTGCGGCATAGTTCCCGAAAATGCACAATGCAAATCATCCCTTTCGAGAGCTAACAGGTAACCCAATACATGACCACTCTTCACTTCGCCGGTACGGGAATCGCAATCGTCTGATGCCACCAAATCCTTAGCTGGATCCGTATATAATCCATGCCCTTGAAATATATAGCTGACAAATTCCTTGCACTGCCTCGCCTCTACCATCGTCCCTCCGCCGAAGAAAAGGTCATCCACGAACCTTTGGAACAACATCTTACTCGGAATAGCAGGCCCGCTCATAACATAATCCATCCCTCGCTCCGAAGGGTAGAGCAAGACCCTAGCTAGTCTCTTCCTATCCAATTCCTTCGCATCGACCAACCCTTCAGACGACGACGGCAAACAGCCAACTATACCTTTAATCTCTCTAATGACATCATACGTCGAAGCCTCCAACATATTGGGAGCCATAGTACTCCCAAACGATATACGTTCCCACAATACCGTATACTCCCCTATACAAGTATAAGATGTATAGGGTAAATCAGCTATAGATGCAACCATTTGGCAAAAAGCCTTGGATACGTCCAAGCCAATCAGATGGCGAAAGCTCCTTACGTGTAATAATACTCCCAATAAATCATTCTGAGTCCGTCCGCCCTTATAGCAATATTTATTCAGCTCACGGATGTCCAGCACGATCCGACATGGCGTCGTCACGTGATTATCGCGAAAGACGGTATGCGATGGGGTGAAATGCCTCGGCAGCGTTACCACCGTACCGTGCAACGCACTCCCTCTCGTCAATAATTCCCATACCGCTTGACATTCCGTAGCTGTCGGAAGCTTCCCATAATTATCCTCCTTACTATTTTTAACGATGCCGCAAAATCCTCGTGCCACATATTGGTCCAGCGCTTTCTCAAATGCTTCCTTCTGAACCTTATTCAATCGCTCCACCGAATGCGCACCCCTTTTGGCAGCATATCTATAATTCATATCCGGCCGTTCTTCCCCATCCATAATGTAGATATCATCACTCTTCCTAACACGGCCTTATCATCATACAACCATCTTCTCTCCAATACTTCCCAAGGAGGCTTATTATCCACTATATCTTCCGACTCTATCGCATCCTGTCGTTGCCCGCGTTGCCCTTCGTCCTCCAGAAACTCTCCGTAATTTTCGGGGAGGGTACCCTTAACATCTTCCTGACTACCCTTAATCGAGTCATAATCCGAGGGTTGCTCTCCCTCGCCACCCGAAAATTTATCGATTGAAGATACCCTTCTCTCCCCACAATCTAATCCTTCTCGCAAATCCTCCATATACCATGGGGAGTCTGGTTGCAACAAATCCTCTAATTGTACGAATTTATCCATACCAGTCCCTTCCTCGCTCTCCATCAACAATCTATTAATCTTATGGACCTGGTATTGAACCCCTAAATTCTTATTAGAGAACGGGCTCGATGTGAATCTCTCACTTGGGAGATACACAACCTTATCGTCAAAGCGGACTCTCTTCTTCACTCGAGACTCTTCGAATTTCACTGGGCGACTCCATCCAGTCTGAATCTTTACACCCTCAGGAGTTAACATAATCGAAGTATTCAACTTCGCCAAGGTTGAACACCCCAATAAGACGGGTACGGTCATTGTATCCTCCGTAACAATGAACCATTCCTTAACCGCATTACTAGCCGTGGCTACCGTCAATTGCACCTTTCCCAGAATCTCCATCGCAGCTCCATCAGCCACACTGACCCTCGGTACATGTCGCGACTCCATCATCACTCTCGGAACGTATTCCTTTAAGGTTGAAATCGTCACTAACGAAACCTCGGCTCCCGTATCAAATAGTGCCGCTACTGGTTTCCCTTCCAGAATGACCTCTCCAATTACCATCGGCACATGGCCCGCATTGGTCGATGCCACTCTATAATTTTCAACCTCCTCTATACTCTTTCCATTTTTATCTCCTTCACCCTCACTCGTTCCGATCATATGTACCTTCGCATTTGGGGCTGTTCTGCCTCTTGCTGTCGGTGTCCCTGCCTCATTAGAGCCTGCCCTAATATTCGTCCTACAAGTGTAGGCCAAATGCCCTGGGAACTTGCATTTCCTGCAGATCGCCTTTTCCACCTTCACACTGCACTTATCCAGCGTATGCGATGGACTCCCGCACCTTATACATCTCTTCTCCATATCCGCAGGCTCCGTAGCCAAACAAGTACTCGCGGAATGCCCCGGTTTTAAACACCGGTAACATTTAATACCCGTCGTATCCCGGCCTATTGCCAGAATATATCTCTCCGAATAACAGCTTTCCCTATCGGACTCTTCACCCGTTCCAACAGAGTTAGCCGATCCTTCTCTGACCCTGCTAAATGATCGGCTCCTATATCGCGGCCTTTCCCTATCAGATTGCTCGCTATCTCCTAACATTTTCGATATCTGATACATCCTTTGAGCTCGATCCAACACCCGTTTCTTCAACGCTTTAAATGACACCTTAGGGTCAGACACGTAATCATCCAATTTCCCTCGCAACTCCTTATCCTCCAAACCCATATACAATTTCCACTTCAGAGTATACTCTAGGATCGGAGACCCTAGGTAATATAGTTCCGAAGACAATCTCTCCAAATGCTTGACAAAGAAATATACTGAGCCTTTACCCTGACGACACTTCTCGAACGACTTTAACGACCTCTGTAATTTCTCATCCGTATCGTACAGCCTCCTGACTCTCTTATATACCCTCGCCAAGTGCTTCGCATACGAGTTATGGCAACGGTAAGGGGTTGCCTGCCTATCCACGACTGTATCCCAACAGTCGCTCTCAGTATGTTGTTTCAGCCATAAATATTGCACCACCTCGGGATGCCCTTCCGTTTTTCTCTCCATCTCTGCCAACCACATGGTACCCGACCTTCGATCCTCGTTACCCCTGTAACGATATTCCGGCTTTAATTTCAGGGCAGTCTGTTGAGCGCTATCGAACTCCTTTATGGTAATAGGATCCCTACATCTCGCCGACCCACAACCATCACAATTCCTTCTCCTCCTATGCACCCTTCGCATCGGACGATAATGCGACCCTCTCGTCAACTTATACCTCATATCGCTCTGTGAGCTCGAATTTCCCGCGGAGGAATCCACGCTACTGCTCCCATAACGTCTTCGTGCCCCATCACGTCTCTCATAACCCGAGGAGCTCGAACTAGAACTCGAGTCGCTCGGCGATGGCGAACCCTTCTTGCGAGACCGACGCGTAGCTCTACCTCTTCTCTTTCCTCGCCTATATTCACTAGACCCATCACTGGGAACCACGTACCCTCGGTAATCCTCTCTAGAAGGGATGCTCATGTTTCGTACACCAAATAGTCGTACATTTTCGACTCATGTCTCCAATACTCAGACACTTCCTAATCGCACACGAAATACTCGTACACCGAATAGTCATACACAAAATACTCATACACGAGAGATTCGTACATATAAAACTCGTATACATGATGCTCGTATACGTAATACCCGTACATATAACACCCGTACACATAATAGTCGTACACTTTCAACTCGTATACCAGCATTTCATACACTCTTATTTCGTACACAACCCCAGTTTCAAGTCGAACACCGTCATCTCGCACACTCCGCGAAATTTTTTTAGGCAAGTCGCGGAGCCGCTCCGCGACTTGCCTAAAAAAATTTCGCCTGCGGTCTTCCGATCGAGAGTCCGCTACCTTAACCACCATACCACTCACACTAATAAACATTTTCTCACAGAGTGGCGCGAACAGTTCGCTCCCTATAAACAATTGTTGTGCCGGTGACTGGGCAACGCAACTAGTAGCAGGGCTTCGGTGGATAGCGTAGTCGAACTTCACAACAAGGGCAGACCTTCGCAGAAGTGCAGCCAAGTGGGAAGAATCAAACAAAGAACTCACTTCTTGAGTAGTTCACCGCTATGTAACACGCACTTAAGCGTAGCGCGATCGAATGCTGGCGCAATAATCGAAGGGCGAACTACAAGTGGTCAGACGATAACGATTACAAGGGCAAGCGCGCAGGGCACGAACCCCACACTCCCCCCCTCTTAGTCTGAACCACGCTAAGAGATACATAGGGCGCTACAGAAAACATAAGCAACGACCGATGAAAACAGCGATAAAAAACGACCATAACTCTCAAAGAATTGTGACATAAAACAATGATGATAGGATCATCCGCAACGTTGGAAACCTCATCGACTAGAATCCAGCGTAAACAGCACCGATAAGATTCGCGTTACTGGGGTACGGTAGCATTATGCAAAGTAGCAGTCGACAGCAAAGGACGAAAAGTACATCCTCAGCGATAAGAAAAAGCGCGTAACGGATTCACTGATCAATCATTAACGAGTGAAGGACGTGTCGGCTTAGCGGCAACGTTCACAAGGGCATCGTCCAGCCTTACGGTTGTAGTGGAGCTCCTCGTGACCAGGAATACTGTTACAAGTCAGTCAGCGAAGTCAAGGTAGTTGATCAGTGATGTGCGAATTACGCTTGCACCGTTGGCCGAACGAGCACTCCAGGAAGTCGAGTATCCTAGCAGGTTCCATCAGACAGATATGACTCGTAGAGAAGATCAGAGTCAATCCAACTCAGGACCAATCGGGGTCAGGTTAGCGCCAGCCAGAGCAAGGGCGTCGGTGGGAACGCTTGGAAGGAAAGGGACCATCAGCACATAGAAGTGCGATCCGCAGGGCAGATCACCAGAGAAGACGTAATGCAACAATCAATGAGACAACCGCTCAAGGCATGATCTCAACACGGATCACGTTCGTAAAGAACCTAGGCCGAGCAAACCTCAACATATGAAATATGCCGAAAACAATTGAACGACTCAGACGAGGTCTATCACAGAATGCAGAGGAGGCCGTTACAGCCTGCACATGCAGAAAAACGGTAAGGGCATTAAACATGGCTGTCGCAACGAGCGAGGACACACGATATGACCCTTCTCGACTCGCATATACTCATAGGCAAAGCTGAAGTCGTTCAACGTCTAGCATGCAACCATAACGTATCGGCAGCATACCAAAAAGAAAGGCAAATAGCCAGGAAAAGGGCAGCACCAATCAGAGGGCTGATTCACTCATTGCAAGGAAACAGGGCAGGAGATAGCAGAGTTACCGCGACGACGAACTCGACGTGACGTTTCCAAGGGCGTCCCCTTCTGGCTGATCAGTTCCAGTTGAACCGTCACGTAAGCCTCGTAGCTCTAGTAACCTATCGAGCTTCTTCTCCAACCGTAGAATCCTTTCTCGTATCGAATCACCACTCTCATTAGTAGCAGACTCGTCGGTGTGGTTGCTGGTCATGGCGGCTGCGGCGATAGCTGTCTGCGGCAGACCAGAGTTTCCAAGGGCATTCACACCGTCGAGAGAGAGCACACTCTCGCACATGAAGGTCCTGAATGGTCCTAGGCCCCGAAAGGAGGAGCTGGAAACGGACCATGGGGGGCAAGTCGGACTTCAACCTGTCAATGACCATTTGCTCAATGTTCTTAGCCTTCGCATCCTCGGTAAGCTCGGGGAAAGTCTCTCTGGTATAGTAACGGCGGAGGTGTCGTTGAAGAGCCGCGGCGTAGAGAGCTGGGTGCTGGCCCTTGGACCAGCGTAGCTCTTGAAACTGCTTAAGGGCCTGGTGGGGACGGACGTGATCAAAGATCTTCAGGAGGGTATCCTTATCTTCCTCATAGTTCACTTTCTTAGCGTAGGCGTCCCAACCAGACAGAAAGGGCTCCTTCAAGTAGAGGCCAAGGCGTTCGGCTTGCTGTTGAGAGGACCATCCGGCGGCAAGGGCACACTGTTCATAACGACGCAACCAATCCTTAAAGCTGCCGGAGATACCATCAAAAGCAGGAGGCATCGAGAGACTTATCCTCAAGGGGGCGGTTTCTTCAGCCGGGGGTTGGTTAGCATCATTATTCGGCATTGGGCTCGTCGATGATCAACAAGGAGCTGCTACCAGAATGTTGTGCCGGTGACTGGGCAACGCAACTAGTAGCAGGGCTTCGGTGGATAGCGTAGTCGAACTTCACAACAAGGGCAGACCTTCGCAGAAGTGCAGCCAAGTGGGAAGAATCAAACAAAGAACTCACTTCTTGAGTAGTTCACCGCTATGTAACACGCACTTAAGCGTAGCGCGATCGAATGCTGGCGCAATAATCGAAGGGCGAACTACAAGTGGTCAGACGATAACGATTACAAGGGCAAGCGCGCAGGGCACGAACCCCACACAATATAACTTCCTTCGCTCCGTCATTGCACCCAGCGCGCGGCCCAAAAATGCGACTCAGCAAGCATGGTGTACGAGTCGTGCTCGTGTACGAGTTGTCAGTGTATGAGATTCACGTGTACGAACTTTAAGTGTACGACTTACTACATGAACGAGTATTATATGTACGAGTATCATGGGTACGAGGATTACGTGTACGAGTCTCAAGTGTACGAAATGACGATGTATGAATCCGATGAGTGAACGAGTATTCAGTGTACGAGCCGTGTACGAAGCGAAAGTGTACGAGTTTTCGGTGTACGAATCGTAATACACCCCTCTAGAATCCTCCTTATACCTCTCTCGGCTACTTCCCCTACTCGATTTCTCGCCTCTTCGTCGCTCCCCCTTCGTTCGCTCACTCGCTCGTTCGCTCGTTCGCTCGCTCGTTCGCTCCTTCCTTTAAATTCTTTCCGGCCACTCCTATCCTTAGGTGGCCAATCCTTTAATCCATCCCTCCTTCCCCCATCCCGTTGCCCGCGTTGCTTACTTTGATCCTTATCCGATCCATCCAAGGACACATAATCCTTTTCTTTCTCCACTGCATCCTTATCTCCCGGATCTTGGGCGGACTCTCTTGGGGGGTCTTGAACGGATGCGGTACCTGTGCGTCCCTTTTCCTTACTTACTTCTTTATCGTAACAACTTGAGGAAGATCCTCCAGTATGGTTGAGCCTTGCATCATTTAATTCTTCAAGTAGTAATGGTGCAGTCTCTTGCATTCCTCGACCAACAGAGGTCGACGAATTAGGTAGGTCGCCCTCACGGATAGCCTTACCAATCGATAACATATAACAGCATACTGAGCTAGTAGTAGGGATTACTGTAGTGGTAGCAGTATTACTCGCAGCCATACCAATGGTACAAGGTGTGCCCTTCACAGCGGCACCATAATCGTGACCAACATCCACTCTCCCCATGACACCAACAGAACCACCAACACCACCATACCCACCATACAGGGGATTGTTGTCCATAGAAGGCATTACCCATCGATCCTCTCCAATCCCCACCATACGGACACGTTCCCTTCCAGAACTTGATGGGGGTGATATCATTACCCTGTCGAGGTTCCCTACGATACCAATATCAGCTCGAAAGTCATATGGTACCTCTAATGATACCATGCCTCGAGTGTGGCCCGCGTGCTCTCCCAATAGGCCCTCTTGGTTACCCAAGGAAGATACACCCGCCGTAGTAACCTCCCGGCGGTCCCTAGTCCTCGAAGTCCAGAGGACTCGAGAGTCGCCGGTGGATAAGACATTACAGGGATCTCGTTGATGAGAACGGCCACAACAAACCAATCCTTCAGTCAACGTCCCTCTATCCGATATACCGTCACAACTCCCCAAAATCATAGGGTAAGTAGGACCGTAACCAGAACCATAGGTAATGGTCGCCTGGCCATCCTCCAGGCGTGCTAGTTCCGAAACAGTGCCGGTGTTACTGATAATGTGGCTACCTCCGATAGGGTCGTCCAAGTGGGGGCCCACTCTCAGGAGCCCATAATGTCGCACAGGGACCAATGGCACACACCCTATAACGTCGGCCGAGTATCCTTCTGGCAACACCCATAGTGGACCTTGAGCACTCAACGCATGCAACGATTCCCTAACTGACCTTCCCGTAGACGATACGTCTCCATCAAATCTAAGAAGACCCTCGCTACGAGGTCCCTGTTGCCTCACAATTCTCCCTTGTACAACAGGGCCAGCTCCTTCCTCACCTAATCTGGCAGTGAGCGGTGTGCTGGGCGCCCTACCATCACCTAATCTGGCAGTGACAATAGGACAGATCCGCGCCTCCCCAGATCTATGAAAGACGTCAGACCTTACCCGTTCCTCACCGAATCTGGGCAAGGAGTGGGTGTGTTGATGACCACTGCGACAATCAGCGTCAGGGATCACCCTGAATGCCAAGCCTTCGGAGCAGACGGTACCCTTGTGAGTTGATGGCAACATGCATGGGCATGTGCATGGGCTCTCCCTCGGGTGCCTCCGAACTCTCCAGGACCGTAGACATACCATCCTGAATATCCTGACATTCTGGACCCTCTAGTAGCTCCTTAAGCATGATGCCAAACCGCGGTAACCATACATAAGGGCGCTCGTCAGCAGTCATGGGGGTAGTTCCTAATTCCATTCTCCCACGAATAGATACACTTTGCGTATCCTCGCTTTGTACATCCGTTCCTCCATAAGGAGATTCCATGGTAATATTCCCTATGGTGTGTAGGGTCGAAGATGTTCCTTGAGGGGTACTCAAATCACTAGCCATACCCTTAAGACCAACCCCCTCACAATCCATACTCCTTTGGTCGATCCCAGGGTCTTCACCCCTCTGAGAACTTATCCCGGTAGAATGTGCGCGGCGGCGGTTATACTTAACCAAAGGCGTAGGTAGTTTCCCAGTAGGCGTAGGTAACCGCTGCGTATAGTGACTGGGATCACTCTCAACTCTCCCTAAGATCTTGGAACGAACCGAACGACTAGCACGTTCCTTGACCTTTTGTAGCACTATGTGCTCGGTGCGCCGATGGAGGCTCCGGGTTCGATCCCGAGCCTTGGCATTATTATTGTATTTTCTTTGATTATTGTGACGGGCTGTCTATTATGATTCTTAAGTGATTCACTCAGCCTAACACAATGACGCTAGTGGAGAGTAGGTTCCTCCATTACGATAACTATGAGTTTGCAGGTTTATTTTCCTCCTCTGGTTGTGTTCCAATGAGTAATCAAGGAGATAACAGCCCTTCCACTAATAAGAAGACGTACAAGGATGCCGTCCTCCAAGATGATGCACCGTCCGGCACTGGAGTCGTTATGAGCCCTAATACTGCTGCTTCCCCTATGCTCGAGGTTTATCCTAGTCTGGAGCCTCTGTTGGCTATTACGGATGGTAGTAAGGGTCCTTCGCTTGAACCCGGTGAGGCTTCGGCTTCTGTTGTTTCTGAACCTTCGTGGTTTAAGGAATGGTATGCTACTTATTATACTTCTAAGGATTGGTCAAATCCTGACTGTACCCCTGATTTTTTTGTTGGTAAGACCTTTGATGGCTCCGACGCTCTCCTCAATGAGTTTAATGATGTCTTCTTTGAAACCGTTAAGAAGGTTTTGGGCGTTGATGGTACTAATCCTTGGCTTGTGGCTAATCCCCTTCCACCCCATGAATCGTGTTCCTGGTCGTCCTCATCTTCCTCTTCGAAGAAATGGGATCATGGTTGTGATGTGGTGGCTTTCTGCAAGGACTGGTCCTTGAAGCCTTATGAAGGGATTCCTTCTACTTCTCAAGGTGAGTATTGGTGGTCGCAAGTTTCTGCTAAACTTAATACTGCTCAAGCAAAGTGTCCTCACCCAGCTCTCATATTGGCTACTCTGGTTTATTTGGTACCTTCCTCACTGACTAAGGAGTTACGGGATAAGTGGTTGGTTCTTATATCCAATTCTTCAGAACCCTCTGGCTCTGTTATTACTAAGTGGGTCCCTTATGTTGGAACGTCCGAATATCAGGTGGATTCTTGGTCTGAGGAGAAGCAACGTAAATGGACTTTGGATAGGAAGCTATTCACTGACTATATGAAGGAGTCATGCCGTAATCTGAGTATTATGCTGAGTAAGAGGTTTGTTGTCCCAGAAGCAGATTTGTTGGCGTCTAAGATATCTGAATATTTGAATATGAAATGGACTACTATTAAATTTGGAGTTGTTAGATTTAATGATATTGTTATGATGGAGAGCCAAGTTTTTATGACCTTAGCCAAGCTATATAAGGGAGATATTTATGAGATTCTTTCTTATGCGTCAAGGTTGAAGGTTATGATGGAGCTTATTTATCATCCTTTGGAAGTTATGATCACTGATGATAGTTTAATTTCGGTTAGACAAATGCTTTATGAAGCTATGTCTTTCTCATATATGGTTTATGGACAGACTGACTATCCGAAGGAGCCTAAGCTAGTTTTCCAGCAGTTACTTACTATTCTGAACAAGGTGGACTATGGTGTATCGTTATGTACTTATGACTATTTTTCTGCCAAGTTCTACGAGGCCGAGAAAGCGTTCAAGAACTCTAAGAAGGACGATTACCAGAAGCCTAACTTTAAGAAGAACAAGGGTAACAAGGGCAAGAATGCTTATGTTAAGAAGGTTAATGAAGTCTATGATAATGTTAGTATCAAGAGGGCTGATGGATCATTACAAAAGATTCGTGGTACTTATGACACTGGTTCTAATATATCGTTGGTTAGACGCTCTATTGTTGACCAAGTCAAAGAGTGCCCGCCGATTACGATTAAGGGTATTAAGGACTGCGTCTCCAAGGAGAAGGCAACTATATCCGCTTGCCCTGAGGGCAATCCGGAGGAGGTTTTTACTTTCGAGGCTTATGTGGTCCCTGATGATACCTTTAGAGATGACTGTGAATTAATATTGGCTCGTCAGATATCTATTGACAGTCAGGGTTTTTGCAAGGCATTTGTGAAAGTACCAGCGAAGTAGAATCTGAGGTTGAAGCCGACTCTTTGCTATCCCCAAAGAGTAAAGCTGAACTTTCTTCTTCTTCCTCCTCTTCTTCCTCTTATTCTCATATGACAACATTTGGTGGTGGCCCTCTATCTAATGTATTATTTTCTAAGCCTCAAAAACGTAATCGAAGAGGCCAAAGAGCAAGAAGGGCTAGACGACGTCTACGGAGTCAATTCCAACGAGCTACTTATGCTTCTTTCTATAATCCTATTATCTTACAGCCTTCATCTAATGAAGGTTTATCTAATCAATTTTCCAAGAAGGATTGGCAACATCCTTCTGAGCGAGACCGGTTACCTCCCTCTTCTACGGCACCTCAGCCTTCCCTTGTGGATGGTTCGCCTTATCATATGGTTGGATCTGCTCAATCCCGATTGGATGGTCAACACCGGTCAACCCCCTCTTCTTTGGCGTCACAGCCTGTCTATATGGAAGGTTCACGCCTCTCTCCACTTGAGTCTGGACGACAAGGTTTTAAGGAACAGCCTTGGTCACCCTCATCTCCTACGACATTACAGCCTTCTGCTATTGAAGGTTTGTCTAACTATCAGCCTCAGCCTGCATCGCGAGGTTTAACTGATCAACCTTTGCCGTCTTCCTCGTCTATGAAGTCTCAGCCCCCTGATCAACCTTTGCCGTCTTCCTCTTCTATGACGCCTCAGCCCCTATGTGATGAAGGGTTACGTTGTCATACTCAGGATATTGACAAGCAAGGTCGTGAAGAGCAGCCTCTGCTGCCCTCCCCTTCAACTTTGTCACAGCCTTCACTTAATGAAGGTTCACAACAAGACCCTGATGGCCCTTGTCCTTCTTTGTCTCCCTCGACGATTCGAGAAGCTTTGGACTCTAAGAAAAAATCGCTATCGTTGTCCTCTAGCCCAATGGATGAGTATGATGACTTCGATTTGACTAAGTCTGAGCTTCATCTACTAGGCCCTAGTAAGGATGAAGTTAAACGACAACGATGTTTTCGGGTTATCGACGAGAAGATGATCCAGAATCATGAGTCCTTGGCTGACCTTTTCACGGAAGAAAAGATCATTTCTATCACTAAGAAGCTTTTGGACAAGGTCTCTAAAGGCCCTGGTATTACTATTCCTTATACTGATGGTATGGTTGCTAAAGTTCGCCGACTACATCCTGATGAACGACGAGATACTTCTCTTCAAGATTTCGCAGTAGAGATCCATTTTAATGAGAAGACCCTCAAGCAGGTTAAGAGCGAGATTAACAACAACCCCCAAAAGAAGAAGGAGTTTAATCGACTTCAACAACAGCAAGCTCGAGGATATGACTATTCCAAGAAGCTTATTCGTGAGTTGGCCCCCGAATTCAAGGAGCAAATGGATCTTGAGATTGACCAATTCCTACAACTAGGCTATTGGGAACCAGTATCCAAAGAAGAGTTGGCTAATATTGATAAGTCGAAGGTTATTATATCGAGACCCTTGGTCCAAGGATCCCATAAAACTACCCGGTGTAGATTGGTATCCGACGCCCGGTATGTTAACTTCTTTACCCCTAAAGCTGGTCGGACTAAAGAAGACCCCTTCTGGATGACTAGTCTGGCACGGTCAAGATACCAAAAAGGCCATGAGGTCTGGTTTCTAGACTTGAAGAAGGCCTTCTACCGAATCCGTCAAGGAGGGAAGCGAGTGTCCTACCTGAAGTTTAATGGTTTATTTTACAAGAGTTCGAGAATTATATTTGGGGTCCAACATGGACCCTCTTCATTATATGCGGCGACCTTATTGATGGAGCAACTGGCTTATGCGGTTTTCGACATCATCATGGAGCTGCAAGACGAGGAGTCGGTATTATATAATTTCCGCTTTGAAGATAAACCAGTTCACAGAGATGATATTGAGATCACGTTGGCCTACTTCTTCGATGACTTTATGATAAGCGGTCCCCCTTTACTTGTTGAAATCTTCAAGCGGTTATTGGGAGTCGGAGTTACCCTAATCGGTTTCGAATTCCCCCCCCAGATAAGATGAGTATGGTGGAGGTCGACAAGCCGGAGCGACATTTGGGTTCTATGTGGTCCCTTACTCAAGATCTATCTCTTCGTATCGACTGTATAAACCCAGAGGATGTCCCGGCTACAGAGATTCTACCATTAACTAAAAGAAGAGTCTTCCAACACACGGGCAGGCTTCATGAGACTACCCGAGAACATGGTGTCACCGACTACATCAAGAACGCTCTCATGATGTGGGCTGGTGTAGTTGGTCTTCCTACTGATAAGAAGTCTTGGAATAAGAAACTACAGGTTTCTAGATCTCAATTGGAGCGGTATAAAGAACTGCTCGATACTGGTCTTACTTATCTGAGAGAGTGTAAAGGTCACTATTCTATTGAAGACAGACGCCAAATTGTTGGTTTCTCTGACTCCTCAAAGGAAGGATGTGCCTTTGCATTGTTTGCCTGTCATGAACTTCATCAAGGACCTGATGCTATTGATATGACGGGCCGTATTACACTTCAAGAAGGTACTTATGTGTTCAAGGAACACAAGTCTGAATGGAATTGGCACACCAACAGGAAGGAGTTCTATGGCCTAGTCATTCTCTGTGAACGCATCCTTTTCTGGTGTGATCAACTTCATCCCTTACACCAACAGCATTATGGTCCCTATCAGATCACTATATTTACTGATAGTGATGTCTCGAGAGCATGGGCACAACAAGGCTTTGGTAATAAATTTTTGGCTCGCCTTGGCAAAACTGACCAGAATGGTGTGGCCAAGCTGGTAACCCAACTCGATGATATCAAGCACAAGTTGAAGACCAGAGGGTTCTCTATAAGTTTTGAACACATACATGCCCAACTTAATGGGGTAGCCGATTTTCTCTCACGCCTGCCTGAGAAGATGAAGATGCCTGAGCCTATTGTTACTATGGTTGCCAATGACAATGCCCCAGTCTCTGAGACTGATGATCAGATGGACCTACCTTTGGATGATCAATTATCTAATAATTGGATAAGCGACTACGTGGTTCGGTCTATCGATGATGATCTGTCAGAAGAAGATGGTGATGACTCTGAAGCTGAAGGTTCTATTCTTAATGAGGACGAGTCCATTCATGAAGGACCTATCCCTATTGAGAAGTCAGAGCTTCGTCTTTTTTTGAAGCTTACGGAAGAACAATTCCGAGAACAACTTGGTCCTCTTCAACGAGAGTCTGCGGACATCCTCTACAAGGTCCCGGTGAAGGAATTATTCGCTTATCTTGATGGCGAGACGAGAGGTGGCTCGTTTATCTTCTCCCACTATGAGGATTGTGAGAAGTTGTGCTCTCTGCATAGGCGCTGTGGTCTTGATGAACAACAACGACTGGTCATCCTGGTTAATCACCGAGATTCGCTAGCTAAGGTCTACGTTCCCTCGGGTAAGGCCAGGTCCTACCTCTTCTTTAAGAATCATCATCATCCTCTTTTTGCGGCCCATATTGGTGGTCAGCGGTGCTACGAGAACATTAAGCAGAAGTATTTTTTTGGCCGAATATGGCTAGAGACATTCGTCGCCTTGTGCAAGGATGTTCCTCTTGCCAAAAGAGTAAATGTACCACTTTGGCCCCTTCGGCGCGTATACGTTCAGTTCGTTTGGAACCGCCTCAACGGTTTCAACGGCTGCAGATGGATTTCTTTGCATATAGAGAAGAGTCTGATAATGTGCCTGATCTGGTTCATGGTAAGGAGTCAGCCTTGACTATATCTTACTTTGTTAGTATTATTGATTGTGGTACTAAACTGGCAGCTTTGTATCCGGCTTCTAGGCAAGACCTTCTAGGCGGATGCAAGACCTTAAAGTAGCCCTCACCAACCGCTTAAGACCCTTTCTTGAGTACCGCAACTTCAACTTGCCGTACACCCGAGGGATCCCTAGATGACTGTAAATGTAGTGGTATATAGCCGTCAGTAATCTAACCATACGATCAGAATACCCGGACTCACCTAAATACAGTACACCCGTATCTTGTTCCCTCTCAGTCTCATCAGGGTCGCTCGGCTTGCGGTGGATAAGACCATCTCGATCTAGGTAGCAAATCCTACCCAGTCTCTGCAACTTAGTCGCATCCATCCCCAACTGGCCTTTCGTAATATCACCATTTAGGTATAGCTTAAACCGTCGAAGATTATCGTCAGAACTCTGGCACCGTCGAACACATGCCGCAACACACCGTTCAAAGTCAACGTCGTTGAGAATACCTTCCTCATAACGTCCATTAGGTGCGGCGTACCTCTCAAGCGCCTTAAGTTCATCAACCTCTTCGTCACTATAACCTTCGAAACTCGGCAAGTCTATACCATCAACGTTAAGCGCCATGACCTTTATACAACCCTCTTCGGACTCATCCGTATCACCTGGAACCGGCTCTGGTCCCTCTCGGTAGTCATAGACCACACATCGAGACCGTAAGCTAGCCTCAACTTCCTTGGCGACAATCCCTCGTCCAAAGTCCAGCTTAGCCCTAGTAATGGAGTCAGCGAAGTTAAGCTCAGACGGTATGTGCCTAATGACGCAGTCAAGCTCTTTGCACATCTCCCTAATCTGACTCAACCTTCGACGTTCCGGAGCTGGAAGACGCTTATCATTTGACTCCTTACGTAACCTGTAGATAGTAATCTCACTATCACACAGTAACACCAAGGGCCTTGCCGTATACCGAGGGGTTAGGTCCTGTAGCGGCGCTTGTAACGGCTGCAAGAACGTCCTTACCGGTAGGTAGCTGGACGCAGCCTTAACAATCTTCATACCTTGGTACACTCCGACTAATTCCTTACGTGGTATGGACCATGTGGCTTGGGTAGCGGGAAATAACCCTCCCCTCGCCATGACCCTAACCGGAAGGTAGTCACCTGTGCACCTTATATCAACACCCCAGGCGTCGTTGGAAGCATCCGTGGACACTATAATACTCTCATTCCCAAGGTCGACGAACCGTTGAGTCCTCGTGGTAGAGACTATCTCCTCTACCTGTCGAACCCATTGCTTCAACCGTTCTACGAGGTCAACCTTCAGAACACTTGTCCACTCCTTACAGCACAAATATCTCGCCAGAGAAGACGTCCAGCAATGTCCACTTCCAACAGCAATCCCATGGGGTCATACAACGAAGACAATATAGCGCATGCCCTCCTCTTATCGCACCTATCTGTGGGCATATACCCTGAGAAGGCACATTTAAATTCATCCTTATCGAGGGCCAGCGTGTAGCCGAGTACATGACCTTCAGGGGAATCCGGCTTATCATGACCACCATGACAAGTCCTTAGATCCTTAAGAGGATCCGTAATCAACCCATGTCCCTTGAAGATGTAACTCGCGAAATCTCTACACGACTGCGCTTCCTTAGCTGTGTCCCCGCCGAAGAACAGGTCGTCCACGAACTTCTCAAACTTCATACCAATGGGCAGTGGTGGTCCATCTAGAACATATCGTACTCCTTCTTCCGTAGGAAATAGAAGGACCTTAAACACCATCTCGCCGTTGAGAACGTCCGCGTCTATCAACCCTTTTAAGTCCTCCGGAACCAACCTTACCAACTGCGATATCTCACCGGTAATATCATATGAGGCAAGCCTCAAGCATGCTCGGTGCAGTAGTACTTCCGAAGGAGATCCTTTCCCAGAGAACCGTATATGGCCCTATACATGTATAGGGAAGTGTACGGTATATCCGGTAAGGAAGCAACCATTTGACAGAATGCCTTTGACACATCGGACCCAATCAAATGGCGAAACCCTCTAACGTGAAGAAGAGCCCTAGAAGATTATTCTGGGACCTTCCACCCTTATAGCAGAACTTATTCAGTTCCCTGAAGTCTAGGACAATCCGGCGGGGGTAGTAACATGGCTATCCCTAAACACCGGGTGAGCCGGCGTAAAATGCCTTGGTAGGGTTACCACTGATCCCTCCAGAACACTGTCCTTAACCAGCAACTCCCACACCTTC
>JABANP010000591.1:0-30392 GCA_013115135.1 Perkinsus olseni
GGAGGGACTTTAACCGAGCCGGGCCGGTTTGAACTGCGTCTCGGGGTCCACTGCTTTAACCCTAGGGTGAACATAAGATACGCCCAGCGTATTACGCTGCGATGAAAACCAAGCCGAATCACAAGATACTCAGACTGTTTCCACCACGCCAGCACCGATCGTTCTACCTTTCTGCCGCCCAGTCGCCTTCCAGGGTCCATGTATAGGTCGCCGTTACAAAGTGGCTCCCTGTCGAAAACTATGACCAGTCACACACGCTGGCCTCGAGTACTACGGGAAGGAGAAGAGGGCGTCGACCCCACTGCCCTTCTTAGGTGGGTTGGTCATCGCGTTACGGCCGAAGTTGGGCAGTTCCTCGTCGGTCTTGGCTGAGAGAAAGGGGAGTGTGGACAGCTTTAGTGATGCTCTCTCACGCTTCCGCCTTATGGTCTTGAAAGCGGTGTCCTCACCGATACAGAGGGGCGCGGCATAGCCGAAGTAGCCGAACCTGAAGAATATCTTGAGGTTGACCGAGGTTTTCACAGAGGCCAAAGATTCCTTCCACTACCGCGGCTTGTTTGACTCTTCTAAGGTTTCTTCGTAAATCCGAGTGCGCTTCTCATCGAGAGACTCCTTCGGTCGGCCCATGGCACGAAGTAAATTCTGAACGGAACTGACTGGCTTGGGGGGTCGATCTTTCCAGGTAGCGTTGAGGAAATGCAAGACGTTCCAAGGAGGGCAAGATTATTCTTGGAACCGCATGCCAACATTACGTCGTCCCCATGGCTCACAGGTTGATAGGAGCCACTTTGGACGTACCAATCGTCATCGGCACCTACGCCTTCAAGAAGGGCGAGAATCTTTACCGGTGGCACGCTTTGGTACGTCCCGGGCCTCCCTCATTTGGTCGAAAAAGGTATCTTTCAGGTTAGAAGTGGCGACCTGGGAGCTCCATTGGAAGACTTATCGTAAGACTGCTCTTCCGGAGGCCCGGGTCCTAGAAATCATAGTGGAATTTGATGGCGTCATCGTAGTTACGTCATCAAACGAGTGGACTTTCAGCTGCACGAGACCTTCTCAGTGCCGCAGAGGTCGGTCGAGAATACGCCCTTTATGGTGACTGAGGAAGGTTGGGGGGAATTTGATATCATCATCACCATCCATTTTGTGGACTCCAGTGAGAACCCGGTGCAGACGACCCACAAGCTCAAGTAGGCCTCTTCTTGCTGGCTGTGATCTCTATTATATTTTGGCTGTTACCCAGGGCAACCAGAATCCCGAACTGTTGCCCATGAGCTTGCATGTAATCAGTCATCGTAGCATTATTGTATGGGAGCGTGTTATGCTAGTATTGAAATTTACCAAGCTTTGGAACGCCCATGTTGGTGACATCCACCTTAGTCGGTTTAGTACGTGCCCCGGTCGTCTGTTATTTTGTATACTGAGGAAATCTCGCGCCATCGCAGCACCTGCTGTTCCGAATCACCATCATTCGATCATGCCCTATTCAGGTTGCATCATGATGCTAAAACGACGGGTATCAACCCTGCAGCCAGCCCAGTAGTACCCGCAGGAGCATCGCCGACGGGTGGACCGCCGCCATCGGGGACTCCGGAAGAAGAGAAGGGATATGCCGTGGTGAATGAGGCTTACATGGAGCTGCACTTCGAGCACCCTCATGCATGGTTTTACGATGCGGTACTAACATCTGGGGGCCTGCTCGCGTCGGGTGGAGTTCAGTGTTGAGGAATTAGGAACTTCCTGATTGTTTACGCTAGTAATGGTTTGGTTTATGTTTACAATTTCGCAACACTTCGTAAAGAAAGTGCGCGTGTGGGTCGCTACCGGGGAATTCGGAGATGGCTTTGGGCGATGGCAATGAGAATACGTCTGCTGGAGCGTGTGCTCAAGGCTGATGAGAATCGGTTAGGTGCAGCGGCACAGAGAGGAGCATAAGATACCGGTAGCACTCTCGGATCGACCAGCATGGATGACGGACTCCATCAAGGAATCTTTTGACACGATCTACCCCTTCTTCCAGGAGGTAGGGCTTCACGACTGTCCCTGGTCTCAGTCGAAGGTGTTGTAGTTTGACGATCGGGAGGAGTACGAGTATCTTGCGGAAATGGAAGCCTTTGTGGACCAGCAAATAGCGTTACTGCAGATGCAGTCCTCAATGGCCGAGACAGACTACCGTACTAATAGTTACTCCCGTCGCTGCTGCCCCAGTCTGACCCGACTCTCGGCTGCCTTGAAATGCCTCACGAGTGATACCCTGCTGCATCTTTCGGGCTTCTGAACCACCTCTTCTGGCGATTTCTCTCCACCACAGGCACGTTACATTACCATATATTCCAGTGCCAGGGTCGGCTGCATGATCTTGAGGAAGGACTCAATTCTAGTGAGATCCCTGTGCATCACTTCTGCTATCATAGTCTTTCTCTCAGCGCATGGAGGGAGGACCAATAGCGAGTTCGGAGGAGGTAGTAGTATGAGGCTGCGGGGCTGGGGCCTACGGGCTCGGATAGGTTCTCGGATAAGCTCTCGCATGGACTCTCGGATGAGCACTCGGATGGACTCGCAGTCACAGTTTTCCAGATTTTGAACGTTTGCTTGTCGTGCATGGTGTTCTGGAGTGCTTTCTCGAGATTGGCCGGAGTGTGTCTGGTTTCGAGTTCCAACGGGTATTATGCGGTTTTTGTATCAGATTTGGGGGAGGTCCGCTCCTCGACGTCCAAGAAGCGAATCCGAGTCAAGAAATGACTTTTATGTGCATTATTTGAACCCTCGCAAAATTTGTTACTCTTCAGTTCACGGGAACTTTTCCATCCTACCAAAATTGCTGGCTTTGCGTTCTCGTTGATATCAATATGAGCCTGATAGCCTTTTGGATGCTGCAGCTGTCCCTGGAATTTTCCCAGGGGTTTTCGGGTAGTAGTTCTCACCACACGGACTCGAGAGGAACTCACAACTCGTCTTAGCTGGAACGTATCTATTAGTACGCTGGAGGGAGGGCAGGGTTTGTTCCATTAGTCGATACGCCGTGGCTTTTGCGGTAGTTATTACATCCCAGCATGCCCGTGAGTGGCGGCGGCCGTGGTGGAGGTGGTGATGGCGGTCACAGAGCCTCCCGTGGTGGCACTCTAGCAGCAGCCTTCATCGGCCTGCTGGTTTCCCTTGCCTGCTTGACTACAGTATTTCCGTTATTCGTGAGCTCGCCGAGTGGGACTCTTGCTAGAGCTAGTATCAGTGGGCAGACCTTCCTCGCAGCACGGAGTCAGAGTGAGGCAGAACCACCGCGTCTGGCATAACGGCAAGCGCTCCCCTCTCAGGTGCAGGACCGGTTCCTAGCGGCAGTTGGTCGTTCTCCAGCGTTGGTGGCTTGGCCAAGTGGCTGCTGGCCTCAATGGGTATCTTCACCATACTCAGTGCTGGTCGTAACAGAAGCAGCAGGAGCACTCGGTGGAGGGCTAAAGTAGGAGTTCAGGCGGCTACTACGGGGTCTATATACGATGTCACTATTGTTGGTTCATGTATACGGTCTGTCCCGCCAGAAATTGGTTCAGGCTTTAGATTCGGAATGTCATAGGAATTCCAAAACTCTACGTACGACTCCCAAACTCCTCCCGAGCAACGACAATTGACCGATGCGTTAATTTTCGGTTGGGCAGACTGTACTGTAGGACCTACCATGTGCTGTGGTGATTACTCTCATCCATTCGTAGTGATTCTTGAAGGGCTATCACTACATGGTTCGGCGGCGGTTCATCGCAATGATGATCACTTTATCATCGGCAGCTTTGACTCGCGTTGATGTGGGCGGCCTTGCTTCAGGGCAACTCCTCGACATCGACGGACCCCTGGGTATTCCGGAAGCAGTTGCAGAGATCGGACAACTACTACAGACCAGATGCTACATCCCTGCGGAGTAAGGATACGCGTAGATATCAGCGTAGTGGACGGTGGGAGCTCAGGTATGCGGCAGCGTTTGAGGGAGGTCCACAACTCGAGCTTGGTGGAGGAGATCCAGTCCTCTCCTGGTTATACCTTGACAGTTGGCAACATCACCTTCAAGCTGGCTGAGGCGCATGGTAATAAGAATGGACTTGGGCTGCGTGGATTTTCGGGAGAGGCTGTCGCTGCTTGAATCATTGATCATTCCTGGCTGACAATTGCATTGCTATTTTGTATCTACCACTACAGTATCATTCGCATTGTTTATCTTCATATTAGAATACTCCTGGGCATGCTATAATCAAAATAAAATCTTCGATGTGTAAAATTGACTGCTAACCGTATCGTGTCCCGCCTGATAGCGCTACCAGGAGGATGTTCTCTCGATAGGATTCTGTTGGGGGGTGGAAAGAGCCGTAGCGATTGCTTACGAGTCGAGACGGCGATACCCGGACAAGACCATCTGGATGACCAACGAGGTCATCCACAACCCTACTGTCAACCGTAACCTCGAGAAACTGGGAATAAGGTAGGGATGAGTTTGGTCCGAGAAAGTGGAAGGCACTTTGTTGCTGCTAAGGTACATCCCCCGCGATGCGGCGAATCAGAAGGATTTCTCTGTCGCGGAGGCTGGGGACGTCGTGGTTCTCCCGGCTTTTGGTAGGGCGGGCTTATCGGTTGGGGCATAGGGAGTCTCCTGTTTACGTGGCACAGAATCCCTTGCCGCAGCTCAAGAACCCCGCTTTATTATCATAGTGAGGAATTGTGGGATCGGCATAGACACTCTTCTAGCCTGGATTTTGTCGAACATCGCTGACTCTTGAAGGCGGTATGGTATCGGTTGAACCGTGCGAGGGGCCGCAGATTTTTCGGGAAGCCTCGCGAATCTGATCTGCAGTCTCCTCGCTGCCGTTTGATGTCATCAATTGCTAGCCTTGTGTTTCGGCAGGTGCCGCCGTGAAGGAGATGGTGGAATTGAAGAGGAAAGGCGTCATCATAGTGGACACTACATGTCCCTGGGTCTCCAAGGTGCACAGCTTCATCAGCTCGGATATTCTCTGTACTTGGCCAATGCGGTTCAGGTGTGGTCGTCTGTGGAGCGTCATAAGAAGGGGGACTACACCTCTATCATACACGGGAAGTCGAAGCATGAAGAGACCATTGCGACCAGCTCTTTCGCCGAGAAGTAAGGCAGGGATAGTACAACCCTGAGTATACTCGACCTTGCGAGCAGCAACGTGTGTCGAGGGGCGGTCCCGTGGGGTGAAGGTGGCCTTGGTAGGTATCTGATACTCAAGGACCTCAAGGAGGCTGAGTACGTCTGCAAGTTCATGTTGAACAAAAACAGAGAGCAGCTGGTCGATGCCTTCTTTGAGAAGTGAGGGGGGATTTCATGCGGCCTGGGATACGGTGATGCCTCCGCGCTGCCTCGGTGGACACTGTGCAGTCCATAGGGCCCCTTCTGAGAGACTCTCGTCGTGTCACCGAAGCCTCCAGGAGCGTTTTGTGCTGACTTGAGTACCATCTCTTCGCAGATTCCCAGCGGATCGATACTCCGTTGGCTTCGACCCTCTTGTGGATCTTGTGAAGGTCGGGGTGGCCAATCAGACGACTATGCTCAAGGTAGTGTCTGCTCACATTGAGTCCGGTTACCCTGGAGAGACTTATCTTCGTGTTGATGGTTTCCTAAGGTTGGGCGTGGTCGGCCGGTCGTACTGGCTTCCTATTCGTCTTTGAATCGACTCCGCGGCAGAATTACGTGGAACTCCCTCGTTCGAGTAGCGGAGGGTATGAAATGGCGCTGTTGTCATCAGGGCGAGACGGCTCTGATCGCGAAGTTGTTCGAGAAGACGCTGCTACAGCTCTACGGCCCTGATAAGCTCAATGACCACTTTGTGGCCTTCAACACTATTTGTGATGCAACACAGGAGCGGCAGGATGCCCTCTACAAGCTGGTACATCATCATCATTCCCCAACTTATGAGGTCCAGGAGGTTGTTTCCGTCAGGTGGGTGAGCACTACGAGCAGCCGCAGTCGGATATGCTGGATGAATTCGGTATCGGTAGCCAGACGCCGAAGCCTGACGATACTCAGGTAGGATGCAACGGTCTTTGGGTTGCAGACGGTGGTGATAGTTTTTTCCGCGGTCTTGAATACTAGTGGTTGGGCTCCCTCTGAGTTGTTGTGAAATTAGGGCTCGTCCTGGTTATGGCGAGTACTGTTGTTAGTCTTGTCGTTTCTCGTGTCTTGATTGCTCCTTCTTAGGCTTCTTCCGATTCCGAGCAGCTTGACATGATGCTGGTAGTGGGAGGCTTCAATAGCAGTAACACCGAGCATCTGCAAGAGGTAACGTACGGGCGTTAGGAAATAGTGTAAGATTGCAAGAGAGCAAGTAGCCTGTCAGATATCGGTGGAAGCTGCCGGAGTGAAGGACCATCGGGCATTCCATATCGACGGGCCCGCTCGTATTGATGAGGTGCACAACACCATCACTCACAAGCCGGTGGAGACGCCACCAAGTAAGTTCGGTCGTCCTTTCCGCTGGCGTGCTCGTGGCTTCAGCAGTGCGGCGATGCTAGGTCGGCCAAAGCTCGTACCGTATCTTGAGATGGAGTATTGCTTTCATCATTCAGTTGAGGCAGCTCGGAACCACGGCCTGGCGGTGACGCACGACTTCCTTCCTGGTCATGGCCAGCATATAACGATTGGAGTCACCAGCGGAGCCTCCACTCCTGATGACGTAGGCGGCGCACTCGGGCCCTGTTGACAGGACTTTCATGCCGGTTGTGTGAGGGTCTCCTCTATCCAGTCTGGTTCTTCCTGGTGGACCTCTGCGTCGCTCTTCCAATCAATAAGGAGGCTCAGGTACTCGAGAAGTGTCTGCAGAAGCTGTTGCGGACGAAGATGCTCCTAGACAGCAAGCAGCTCTCGTGATAACGATGACGGCGTAGTCGAGAATGTTAGCTTTTGAGTTTCTCTATGTGATACGAGATGCTTTCTGTTGTCAATCCGAGGCGTGTGCGGCGAGTTTCCTTTAACTACAGTGGTATCGGCACAGTCGTTGCGGTAGGATCGCAAGGTACTTGGTGTCTATGGTTCCGAGGACATCTTCATCAGAGAGTAGGCCTTAGCCGGTTCGATCATCCTCCCTCCGTCATTGTGTCAGTTGAGTGTTACGTCTCTTCCTTAGTGGCTTCAGTTGCCCCCCTGCCTTGTCCCTCCACCAGGTATCGTGAGCTCATGTGCCAACGTCTACTCGGCATATCTTACGCATCGAACTCGCAGGCCGAGTCTACACGGGATGCGAACAATCTGATCATGTTGAAGAAGATGTTCGGGAAGGACGCTCTACAGCCTTGCGATGTGAGTAGAAGACTATTCCTTAGCTGATACGCTTAGAGCTGGTCTGAGTCTTCACCAGCATCGGTACGTTACGCTACCTCATATTCATGTTGTCGCTGTTGTCTTTCATATCTGCCATAGGACGCTGGCTGGGACTCCTGTGGGACCATTTGTATTCTGGACGATGGCTATCCAGGAGATGTTGGGCACGCCGGTAAGTTGGCTTGCCGTAATGGAGGTGCACAGCTAGACGAACGATGATGCGGAGATCGGTCCTTCCTCGATGTTGTCGGGAATTCTGTTCAATTCTATCGTTCCCTCAAAACGAAAAACCTGTTTGCTCGTTAGCTGTCAGCTGTAAACACCATTCCTATCGCCGCCAAAGACCGATCCTTCGCGCTTCACAGCTCACAGCTTGCGGTACTCGCTCTCCTCGACCCAAACTGCTGACTCTGTAACACAACACGAGGTGGTTAAACAACAACAACAACAGCACACGATTAGTCAACGCATCACAAGTGAAATAAATATTAGGAAAGAATCGCCCACTTCATAAGACCCTGCTGAAGGATGGTCAGGGGAGGTCCCGCCCAGCAGGTCTAGACGAAAGCCGAGTATCACTGTGATAGTATCGCGATGTCTTCTCCAGGGTGGAATGGTATTTATAATGGCCATTCTCATCCAGGAAGATCAGTTTCAATTTCTTGGGTCCTTTTGGGCAGATCTGAATTGAGTCGAACGAGATAGACAGAACTCGATCATGGAATCTTATTTCTGATGGGAGGCTTGGCTGTTTAAAGTCAAGGAGCATGGGGCGCAGGCAACCCACCTCCTGAACTCTGTGATCTTCCACCCACTCGAATCCAGATACGATTACATCTTTACTGGTTCCGTTGTTGAGCCGGACGAAGCCATGTCTGTTACCGCTCTGCGTATCAGTTACGATGTTGACGTGACAGAAGGCAGCTGACGCTCTAACAACATACAATCCGTCAGCAATGGAGTTGGATGATTGGGCGGCCGCAGCTGGCTTGGAGCTTTCGTGCGCCACTTTTAAGCGCTTAGCGGAGCTGTTTTTGCCAGGCACCTTGGCGATGGTCTTTCTCTTCAGACTCGATGGACGCTCTTCGCATTGATCGGCCCTTCTCAGCGGTTCCGGTGTGGCTTCAACCTCAGGGCGGGGTTCCTGACTGGCCTTCTCCAGCGTAAAAGAATGAGTACACATCATAACCCGATCACGGTCTCCAGTCGGCCACAAACATGCCGTCACTTCACTACCCTGACGGTCCTCACACAAAACGAGATCCGGGAAAAGACGTCTTGGGAACCGGCCCCAGCCTAGAGCGAAGCCTCTCAAGGAATCCATAAGATTCGCTCTCAGAGGTCTGTACGAGACAATAACATTTCTCTACAATCAGGAACTTCTTGCCTTTAGGGAACAGTACACGAGACCCATACGGCGCGAGTAGGTCTGCCTTAGACATAGTCTCTACCCAGTCCTGGCCCTTCGCCGTGACCATTGCCTTTTGGCCTCCATAACAGTTGAGGACGGTCAGATCGAAGTCATTGAGATGATGTAGAGTGTCGCACACATGACCATCCCTGTTGACTTGAGCTTGGTAGAAACCTGAAGGCATTTGCGACTCCAGGGGCCTATTCAAGTACTTTTGCTTTCCGGGTTCCGAGTCCGAGGGGGATCGTCCGGGTTCCGAACCCGACTGGCAATTTTCCGAGTTGTCGCGCATTAAAGTAGTCGGGTAAATTTTCCGAGCATTTTCTCCAACTACCGAGCGAGGGTAGGTTTCTTGAATGTTCAAGTCTTTCCTCGGGAAATAACCCCCAGCTCGGAGAATCCAGCTACCGGCGGAAAAGTATCCTTCGTGCACTTGTGCGCGAAACACGACATCTCCCCCGGGCACGTTACTGAAACGATAACTTACAAAGACCAAACTTGCACAGCTTATTCTAATAATATATAACCATACTCTGTCTCTGATATGAATCGTTTCTTTCGTTTATACGGCGCAAGCCGCAATTGTGGACCGTTATCATATTTCGCGTAAAACTTTGAAGTGGAGGTACATCTCGAGTATGCTAAGTTAGCACTGCTAGCGCTGTGAACAGTATGTTTCGTCGTAGAATAAGTGTTGTTGGCGTATTGAACTGTGTATTACGCTATTGATGACCAAACGCGGAATGTTGCGTTGTCTCGGGAATCGGGGGGCTCGGAATCAGTACCGTGCGCGTCTCGGAGAAAAAATGCTCGGAAACCAAAGACACTCTTCGCACTTGAATTCCAGAGTCGGGCTTTGTACCGTCTCAACTCGGACTCGGAACTCGGGGATGTTTTCCAAGCGCTCGGTTCCGAGTCCTCCGCCACAATTGGACTTGAACATAGAAGAATTTCCCAAGTTCGGGAAGGGTTCCCTTCCGATCGCTCGGACTCGGAAAAGCGGGAACTTGAATAGGCCCCAGGACGGGTTGAATATTCATCGATGCCTTTCTACCAGCCGCACCATCTGTAGTGAGAGGAAGTACAGCCATGGTGGCGAATAGCAGCATGTTGACAATTTCCATGTCGAAAGTCGTTGAAAAGGAACGGCTAGAGCGATATTCTGCGTGACAAGTTACTCCATTCACTCGTTGAGCTGGAAATTCCAGCCTGGAATTCCCACGGCCACGAGGAATGACACCATCCTTGCAAGTTTCATGCAATACGGGCCGCGCACGCCGATGTGATGAGTCTGTCTGTGTGAGGTGTGGTATCGACCAGAATCGGGAGAGCAGGGGCACAATGGAGCGTGTATTGCTTCCGGCTAAGCTGCGCCAGGTCGAGCACGTACTTGTAGGTTTGTTATCTGGCGTAGTTGCCTTACGTGGTTAGTCGACCTGTCGTATAGCTTTGGTGAGTCGTGTCATCATGGGAATGGTCTATACGTTCGGTTGTCTTGAAATTACAGTACAGCCTTGGAACGGGTTCGAGGCGTGAGAATTCCTGACAGGTGTTCAGGATTGATCCAGTGGGCCCTCTCAATTTGTAAAAACACCATCCTACAACACATCTTCAGGTACGTGATCGATTAACTGAACAGGCGACCGAATTCTGAAACTCAGAATCGATCCTGGAGCCAATTAAAGTGCTAAGCCATTCCGGGTTCCAAGTCGCCACGGCAAAAAATCCGGGTTCCACCTCCATGGTTTGGTTTTTTCACGGGAGCAGTCAAGCGCAGTCAAGCAATTCTTGGCGCTGGCAGCAGTCAAGCACACCAGCTGGCGAGCTCACCCTGTGCCACTAACGAGTCTCAGTACAACGCAAGGGACCGTTGTGCCATGAACGGGCCGGACTTCTTCGTGGAAATTTTTCGTTTCTGCGCGACTTCAGGCAAGAAACGTGCATTAGTGAATGATGGCCCTTCTTCGGTAGACACGGTCACATAACTCAGGCTCGCATTGGTAATCGTATAATGCGTAATCTATTTTCAACAATTTCCTTTGGTTGCCAAGTTTGGGCAAGACTCTGTGTCGCCAAGCTGACGGCACTTGGCTCAATTGCGGTAAATAAAACCAGACAGGGTAGCTCATACGCGCCGAAGCCAGTACGATCCTTCTCATGCAGGCCCTTCAGAAACATCTCCAATAATCTTCATAGAGTGTCGCCTCTCTGGACCCTTCACCTGGAGCAACCGTCCGTGAAACGTCGCGGATGGGCTCTCAGTCCCGCGACGCGCGGAAACACAAAGTGAAGTTGGTGCAATACCCCTGCAATGCCAATGCCTATTAGGTAGCTGACCCGCTCCAGTAGTATCCGCACTATGATAGGAGGCTGCCCCGGTGACGTTGCCGTGACAGCGGCCCAAATCGACAAGTCTCCCGTGATAACCACCAAGACTACACAATCTCCATCAAGGCGATCCCGTGCCCTCCACAAGCTTCGTACGACCCCGAGCTCGCTCCCTAGGATACGCTGGCTTCCGTATCGGTAGCCAATCGTCAGAGTCGGATGTTACTCGGGAAGGATTCGCCTTCCTATAAGCGTCTTACCGCAGTGACGGTGTCAAGAGTGCCAGACGAGAGTGCATCAGCATGCTCAAGCCGCTTCTTCCCTTCGCTCCTATGAGCGTCAAGTCATTGCCAAAGTTGGGAGGCGCGTCTCGTGCGTCTCTCTTTAAGCACAACCTCGCCAAAACCAGAGTATTGGCAATTTACGCGACGTCACGAAGAAATATACCGCTGAAATTATGACCATGAGCATTGTTGTTTCGTGTGTCCCCCTGTCTGGTGGACAGTGTCTACCCGAAGGCTGATTTCGCGTACTGCCTCCGGAGCTTATTAGCTTGTCATTGATCTTGATTAGTGATGAGTGATTAGTGATGAGTGATTAGTGAAGAGTTTCAGGAGAAGTTACACAGAGCGGCTGATGTGATGTCGAGGTGTGATGGCTCAGCTGGATACGCTAGTTTCTAAGTTCTGTCAGTGTGGGGCTCAGTGTCTTCGTTGTTAATTCTCTCCGGCCGTCTAAGATTCGGTGAAGGCAGTAATTGCGCTCGAACTGCGCCTCGTCGCCGAACTCCCTAGATCATGCCAAGGCCTGTCTGGTCTCCGGAAGGAGAGCTAGGCCGAGATCAAAGACAGGATGCTTGGCGCGTCCTCTCATCCCTTGGGGGTTTCAGTCCGGCTAGTCGCGCGTTGTTGGTCGGTTATCGTCGGTGACTGTTGGTATGTCAATTTGGAATGACCCTGCCGGTGGTCCTCTGCTGCCAACGGCGGGACAAGATTGTACAGAGGTCGCTGATGAGCCCTTGTCGATATTCTCTGAGAGACCAGCGGAAGGCCTAGTGGGGCCTCTGGTCTGGTGCGACCACATGGACTTGTTGGCGACGATGCACGTCACGCCCGAAGAAGGTGAGGGTCATCGATGCCTGTGGCGCTTATGGCGTCATAGCGTTCACGGTCCTTCAACTAGGGGCAATTGACTGGCGGGCGTCCTTGAGGTCAGGCCGGTCGGTGAAGGTATGGAGATTGTTGAGCGATGAGAAGACGCCATCCTGCCTCTTCAGCTATAAGGGTCACAGCGCCGACTGGTACCCGACAGCAGTGGCGTGGTCACCGCGGTAGGGCTGGGTGTATCGGGGATATCCTTTCTCCCCGAGGTACGGCGGAACCATGAAGACCTTCAAGTGGTCAGGTCCTTATCGCATCCGGAGCAGCTCCTGGCCGTCGGCGACGAGAGGGGCGATATTGCCTTGGTTTTACGTTGAGCAGAAGCACACTAGAACCGACACGACCATGGCCGTGTTGAGGCGAGCCCACAGTGCGAAGGTCGCTGCTATGGAGTGGGTGAGAAGGATGTAGCCGTTGGCGTTGATAAGCAGTGATGCCGTTAGATTCGGTCCATCGCCTCATTCCCTCTCCGATCCATGAGTTTGCTAGCGCTCGCTGGCCGCCCGAGCAGTATTGCCCTAGTTTAGGTTCTGACACCATTCTCGGTTGATAATCACACCGCTGGGATCGACAGAGGAGGCTGTCCTATCGGTAGCTGGGCCCATATCCGCAGTATTGATGATGTACGGGATGCCAACAGGAGAGCTTCAGAAAAGGCCGATACCACTGTAGGTCGAGGCAGGAGGACGGTATGCAATTTATTGACCTGAACTCGGTTCGGCGGCGCCAGTGTCAGCGAGAGTCTACTAGTGCGAGTCTGATCGCGAATCTTGAGATTTGCATAACCAATCGGCGGCAATTAGAATGGTTGCTACCGAAGCTTCCCGAAGATTTCCTGGTCTTCAAGTTCTCCCCAGCGTTCCAACTTCAGTCGTTCGGATTATCTGGAAAGTGGCCATCCGAAGTTGGGTATTTGATATCGCTCTCCGAGGATGGTCATCTGAGCGTTCACGCGGAGGCCCTCGCCCCTGTACTCAGCTGGACGATGTGAGCGGCCCTTGCACTGATAATAGATCCCAACCAGTCTACTCGCTATGCCAGACCATCGCCGTCGCTCCTCGATGGAGGCGGCTGCTACTACGGTCCACTGTGCAGGGTATCGTCAGACTTGAACACTATGGCAGTGCTGCGGACCTATTCTGAAAGCAACGAGCAAGAGCTCGTTTTCATCGACACGAGCCTGGTTTTGGGCTCTCGTGGACTGGTGGGTCGCCCTTCTTCTCTCCGTATTCAGTTTGTCCTCAAACGACTGATTTGGTGAATAGTCCCGTGCTCGCTGCTTCGATCAGGCAGAGTATTCTGGATTAGTTTTACGGCTGCAACAACTGCAGCGGTATATTGTCGATGGAATCAATATTCTTCTCCACGGGCCGCTGAAGAGCGCCGCGGGGGCCATGAAAAAGCTAGTGGCACCGCTGAAAGCGGAGATGGAGAAAGAGAGGGATGAGGTGACGACCAGCATGAGCGTTTATGAGTCCTCGTCGTCAGTCCCAGTCCTCCCGCATGTCTTGGAGTGCCGGGTCTACATGACGACCGCGTCGGTTGAGTCATCCAACTTCGTCGTTCATGCCACCCTTTAACTTGCGTTTGGCAGCATAGCCGTCGTCTGTTCAGGGCGATGACGACGATATACGTAGTATAACAGAGGAGCTCATCCACTGCTTCCACGGACTGGGGGTGCCAAGTCAAGCCCTCTCCAAGGCCCTGGAGTCTCCGGCCTATCAGACACAAGCATTACAAAAGCTACAGAAGGAGCTCACTGAAGTAGGCAGTGGACGCACTACAGCCGAGAGCAGCTCTCGCCACTTCCTTGAGGGACTCGAGATCGGTTTGGACCTAGCGGAAGTACACAGTGGTTGGCGAAGGTCTTCAATCTCGTGGCGGAGTATGGGATCTCGGAAGACCGTACGTCCCTTGTTGTCAGGCCTTGGACATCTTCAGCGTAGCATGCGCACATCAGCTCGAGCCTGCAGTGGATTCGTTGATGGCCTCAGCACACAGTATCAGAGTGATGGCCCAGAAGGAAGAGTACACTGCCATACTGGGTGGGATACCATCGATAACGTCTCGTCTGTCGTGACTTACCCGTATCAGGTTACGGTAATGGAGGCCTCGAGTGGGCCATTGATCAGCTTCTCACGGCGGCCGAGCATTTGACCGCTCTGCTTGATGAAGCCTCCTCACAGATGTCGTTTGCTATTGGGTGTAAGTTATGGAAGTGTCACGCGCCACGAAATTGTTGCTACTGATCGCAGTGAAACTTCGCGATCACTCAACCCAGCGCTCAGAATTCGTACTCATCGTAGAACTCTATACGTGTCATCCCACGATGTCCTACAGGCAAAACTGGGCTTTTCGAAGCCGGGACGCATCCCGAGCTCGAGGCAGCTGGAATGGCGTTAGGTGTGGCGCTCCCTCTGATAACTCAACTTGGTCGGTGGCAGCAGATGGGCGAAGATCTGAGCGAAGTTGATGATGTGGAACTGGACGAAAAGGAAAAGGTGTGGTTCCTTGCCCCGACCTCTGAGAGCCGCCGGCGAGATGCCCGCCGCAGATTCTAGAATTCGTGCAAGCTGTGTACACTAGTTCCACTTGGCGATGCGGCAAGAACTTGGACCATCTCAAAGATACGATAAGGCTAGTAAGATCGTTTAGTGTAGTCGCCAATTACCTTTGGCCACGTGTCAGTTCGGCGAGACTGCAGGGGGCGAGTGGTGGGTCGCAGCTAGACTCTGCGAAAATGCGCAGCTGATATTGGTGCGATACTGATCGATTTGATGAGCTCCCAGAGAACTGCCTGCGGCGAGTCCCTGCGCGTGCTGGACCAGACCCTCGAGATCAGCCGAAGGTGCCTCAGGCTTCTCGTCTTCCTCGAAGTCGGTGTTCTCTCGAGGTCGAACACTTGCGCAAGGGTGGACGAAAATAATAAGACAATCATCAGTCAAAGTGTGGACGCTTTAGACTCAGTTGTGGACGCTCGATGGGTGAGCGTATCTTTTGTCTGCCTTGATCTTCCATGTGAGACATCGCAGGGCGAGCGACATACGCTGGCGGCAGGGTCGAAAGTCAGTGAGATCTTGAGGGTCTGTTGGACTGACTCGGATGAGGATCCAGTCGAGCCGGACTCCCATCTGTTTTATGTTGAAGTGAAGAGATCGAGGCGAAAGAACAAAGGGCCGCCTCACGGACAAGCTCAAGTTCCGCGGTAGGATGACGAGGAGGTAGCGAGCTGATGAGGCCTCGCAGGTGTGCGTGTGCCCGCCCCGAGACCCACCGCCTACACCCTGGCACCGGACGCTAGGGTGTCTTGGCTGCTGCCTAAGGTGTACAGAGATGGACAGGTAGAAGGAGGCTGCGTTAGGAAGGTGGGGGAGGAGCTGCTCAGGTCCTCAGCCTCCTCCTGCATACCCACACCAGCAAGCCCTCTATTGACATGTTCAGTCGGTCTTGTGGGGACGATGATAGCGACCATCAGATGTCTGTGTGTCTAGTCTCTCTCGACGTAAGTGGTCAGCCCACAGGCCTCAGGGCCAATGCTGTCCGCGCGGCGGCTTCTAAGCGAGAAAGATGCTGTCCTCAGGGCTCGCCTCGGCTGCCACGGTATAGTCCAGGGGAACTGCGAGGTCCTCAGCAAGCCCCCGCCGGTCATCAGCAGGATCCTCCCGTCTAGTGACTACCTCTGGTCGACCCACACAAGCACAGCGCCTCTCCGCGGCTTGGCATCTGTATACGAGAATAGGTGGCCTGCTTAGGAGACGAGACTTCCGTCCACTAGAGCCGTCCGCTTTAGGTACAGTAAAATACTTACACTAGATTTGGAAGGCGGGGACTGTGACGATGATACCAAGGAAGCGGCGAGCAATCCCATCGTGCGACTGTTTTCTTGACAATAACACTGAACTGAGTTCTAGTTTATGCAGAGCGCACTCTGGTGGCATCTGACGGACGGCGGAGGGCGACCTCTTGACCTGACATGAGCAGCTGGATCTCCCCTTTCATCACAATAGAATGGCCTTTGTCGCCAAGGTTGCCTATCTAGAACGCTGGGACACCGCGACGCCCTGCACTCATGCGTGAGTCCTGAACGGTAGCAAAACTGGACATCACGCTCGTTTTCAGTGAGCCGTCTGTGAGGTCTCTGCTTGCAAGAAGGAGAGACAAAGATGCCTTGGTCGACTTCGTACCGATTGAGAGAGCTACTCACTTGAGGACGCTCACAGAGTGTCGGTCAAATGCCTGTAGCACCACAGCGGAGCCTTCGGTCCCCTCAACTGCGATCACGGCCGCATTTTCACCGCCTAAAGCACAGCCAGAAGATGGGACCTTGCTGTCGTTCGAGAATGCACTGAGAGCAGTGCAGGCGCTCCCTCTAGAGGACATCATCCCCACGGCTGACGTCGAGCTCCCGGAGGTGGCTCCGGTGAATCCCCAGGCCCTTCAGTCATCCAGGCGGGTGGACTACGATATCGAGCCTGTACGTTTGCTCTCGGCCCCGAAGGTGCCCGGTCTAGCGGATCTAGTAGAGGTCGATTGGTTGGACTTCATAGGATACGTCAGACTACGAGAAGTGCCACCGCTGGAATCTTTACCCTTGGTGGACCCGTCGCCTCTGCCGGTGAAGGCCGCTTTGAACTCTCCAGCCTCTCCCGAGAAGCGGTGGGCCGCAGCGAGTGCGGTGGAGTTAGAGTTGGACCCGATCCCACTCCCCCTGCAAAGAGAGCAAGTACCCTGGATTTTCGATGAGCCTGTCTCAGAGGCTCCCCTCTTGGTAAGAGGAAGACAACCTGCTCTTGGTGGGGAACCTCCTGCTGCTGCTCATTCAGACTCCCTGGCTGGCAGAAAAGGCGACCTCAGAAGAGGACAACATGCAGGATCTGCTCCCACGCTTCGCAAAAAGCTGCGATTTCTGTCGAGAAATACCGCCGTTATCACCGCTAGCGCCGAGCAGGCAGCAACGGTCAGTGCCCACCCGGCCCGAACGTCCGGTGTTCGGTCCCATCGGCCTGTCCTGGGAGACAATGGACTGTCAGCTGAACCTGTTGGTACCGAGAGAGCTATCAGGGGATATGACAAGGATCGAGCTCAAGGATGATTTTACCGCCAGTGGCGATGATACTGCTGCTGCTGCTGTCGATGCCGTGAAGAGGATTTTTAACCGAGAGCTGTCGTCTGTTCGCCGAGGGGGTGGGAACAGACCATCCTCTGGGATAAATCCTGGAGTGGCACCGCCTTGGGTCTACCCCAGCCCCCTGAGTTTCCTCCTGTGGATTGGCTCGTTCCCAAGGACACCTCCACCCCTCACGATCTTCCCGTACTCGCCGAGCGCGAAGTCGATTCTCCCTGCGATGCGGCGCAAGCTGAACTACTCTGGCGGTGGGCACGGAACCATCCGGATGCAGGGCGAGCGCGATTGAATTTGTGTATCCGGTCCTGGGAGCTTCTTACTACCTCGGCAGTGGGAGTCGCTCCTTTGTCCGATGAGCAGCAAGTGACGGAACTGACACCCACACAAGAGCAGGACGAGACTCATTTCGAGGAGGGAGGCGGCGCCCTGGAGAGGACAGCTCATCGGAGAGTCCGAGCACGCCGCCTCCGCCGCTGATGTCGTGTAAATCCGACCACCCTAGTGTGCCGGTCACAATCAGGGGTGGAGCGCCAAAGCGACTGCGTGTGCGTTAGGAAGTCAGCCAGCATCAGGCCGGACAGCGAAAGTATGTCTGGGATGGGTTGCCGGGCCTCCCTGGACCATTCGGCGCGTGTCGTCCGAACCATGCGCAGCTGTGATGCGTTCAGAAGGTGTATGCCTGGTCAGGTCATCCGGGCCACAGGTGAGCCGAGTGCCGTCACCACGCTGCGGACTTTCCATAACAAGCATTGGGATAGACTACGACGCTTCTGCGGCATGTACCCCCGACGACGGTGAGCTATTGACCGGACCGATCCTCGCAGGCACGGCTTGGGCGTACCAACGGCCCAGGCATCTCTCTACGAGGCTGAGGAGATCTGGCGGCATTCCCTGTCTAGGAAACCACGGAGGAGCGCTCAGCAGTTGTAGCTCACCGACCTGAGACGTTGCAGTTGATGGCCCGGTTGCAGGGGCTCCCTGGCGTTGAGGTGTATCGTGCTGAGCACCCTCCTCGAGGCCTTCGCCAGCTATGGCAGCGTGGGTCTACTCATGGCCGCACGGGCTGTCCCGAACGAGTGAGGATGAAGATTCAAGGCCCCACAACGCCTGTGCGTCCGCTAGGTACCGCAACAACACCGACACCCTCGGAAGGACTTTGGTGGAGCTCCTCTCGCGACTTGAGTCCTCCAAGAGCGTCCTAACTCAGTGCCCCATACTGCGAAGCCTCAGGAGTCTTCTTACTGGAGCTAGGCAGGTGTCACCGTAACCCTCAGGTGTTCGTGCCAGCCGAGGGCCCCTCCGCAGGTCCGCACCTTGGTGGTCGTGGTGTCCTCGTCAGCCCTTGCTGATAACTACGAGAGGGTATCGCGGAAGCTGCTGGGCATGCTCGGGGAGGATATCAGCGTCGTTGACGCTTCACAAGCTGGTGAGCGGCTGCCCTCTCCCATCGGTAGAGGTTCGCCTCCGCAGGCGCCGATCGTGGCGGCGGCGGCGGGCGTAGGACTCTATGCTTCATACCGGAGTGGGGTATACTCCCGGATGCAGTGATCTCCGAGGATCCGTCCGCCTGCTATGCTCGAGACCCGAGACTGTGCTCGCTGCTGAGTAGAAGTGGCGTCACAGTTGTCGCCTTCGAGGCCCTCCTTGGCCTCGAGTACTCTAACCCGGTAGGGCGCTTCAGCCCTGTGATATTGGGCTCCTCATCCCTCAGGTTGCCTTCGACCTCATTAAGTTCCACATCCGTCACGGCAAGGAAGGCGCCACGTCATTGGAGGAGCTCTCGGTGAGAGACTACCTTGCTCGAATCGGAGTGGAACTCCGTCTGCTAGCTGACCAAGCAGCCGCTTGACGTCTACTCGGTATGGCTGCGCTACGCATGGAGTTCAGGTACGCCTTAAGGCAGCGGCGTCGAAGGAGCTTGGTGAAGCCCTGATGGCGGCCCGTATCGCTTGCAAGCCAGCTTTGGCCGGGGCCGTCTCGCTACCCGGTATCAGTGCCGTTGTGGAGCTTGTACGGGAGGGAGCCAACGCTGATGAATGCCGTGACTTCTCAGTCCCTCTTTCAGAGGCACCAGACGTCCGTCGCCGTTCTGGATCCACATAGCTCCAAGCAGAGAGCCTCCACCCTCGAGGCGATCAGGCGGATGGCGAGGTCTTTGAAGAGGCTATACGTTGTCGTTCCCTCTTGTGGCTAGTCGATCTAAAGTCTCATCAACGGGCGATGCTTCCCTCGCCATGAGCATGTGCTTGGAGGAGCTGGGCTGCGGCCCGGGTCACGGATCCAGACTCGCGGTGGAAGGTAGCAGAGGCCCCTCTACTGACAAGGGAATGCGTAGCAAATTGAACCGGAGCCAAGACACTCGTTGTCACTAGAAGTCACGGGTTTTACCCGAGCTTATGTAACAATGAGATCTTAGTAATATGCCCCAGCATCACGCTATGAACGCCATAGGTGATTATTGACAAATACAGAAAAATTGAATAATACACAAATATTGACGAGATGAATGGACAGGGGACAAAAACTTGGAATCGGAGACAATTATTGTGCAGTAAAGGGCGAATCTCTACAATGTGCCCGATCTCAGGTTGGACAGAGACGACTCTGAAGCTCGGCATCATAGACAAGGTCGTGCCTCTGGCCGTCCCTGTCAGGGGCTCCGTGATCGACTCAGTGGTTAGAATCATCAAACAGTTGGCGGCCACGCAGGCAGTGAGTACGGCTGCCTTCGTATTCCCGGAATGACGGTGGATGCAGGGAAAAGAGGATCCGGATGGTGACTCTATAGACGAGGAGGGGACCGGGGGGCCGCAAGTGGCAGCGCCAGCACAACGACGCCCTCGACAGGGAGAAGCTGGTCCGAGTGTGGAAGAGCCTTTCGAGGTTGACTTTAGTCTTCGAGACATTTCCGGTGTGCCTGGAGACTCCCACACCCCGTTGGGTGGTGGTGATGCTGGCCTTACCTCCCGGGGCTCCATCAAGCTCGGGGCACTTTCCATAACTCCGGCAGGCTAGGGAAACGTCAGCGTGGCGACACCTTCTCTACCACTGACGAGGAGGATTTATTCCCGCGCGGTATCCTCGACGAAAACAAGTCCGAAGGTGCGCTTCAGCGTGGAGAGGATTGGTTCAGCTCTGACGGTCCGGTGAGCTTGGAAGGAGAAAGATTCTCGGGTAGTTCTCGCAGGAGTACCACTGTGGAGAAAGGCGGCCCTCAAGTGATTGACTCTGAAGACTCCTGGAGTTTCACAGATCTCACCACGGGCAGTAGGTCTTATCTCATTGGCCGCGAACAGTCTGAAACCCGAAGCACGCAGAGCCAACCGGTGCTGCGGCCACTTCCGATGACGATTGGGATGATTTCAGTAGCGAGGGTCCCCTCCGGCCAAGCGATCGAAGAGCAGGTGGCTTTGCCGAGGGCAGTCTCCGTACTCAGTGATACCTTGAACGAGACCGATGACTTTGAGTCAATCCCGAAAGCCAGCGCTCCTGCCGCGAACCTCCAGGCTTTCATGGCAGACTCCGGGCTATCAGAGGACAGCCTCAGTTGGCTGGGGATGGGACCTGGGGAAGGTCAACGTCAGAAGAGGCACCGAGTCGACGACAGCTTGTCGGACTTCGGCTCACTCGTCGTCCCCAGCAGCGCCAAAGAAGGGACCTCACGCTCTATACCATCGCAAGGGTCGAGAGAAAAGACCTTCAGATTCCGTCTGAGCAGCTGCCCATCACCGGGGAGGGTTAGAGGAGGGCTGTGCGAGATGGAGGGAACGTCCCCGCGGTACCCCGAAGTGGCGCAGAAGGGCGGGAGCGGTGCGCTCGGCGCATTCGATAGTGTCATGTTGTCCAGTCAGAGTGTTTCCTCGCAGTCTCCCGCCAGCTCTGCGGCGACGAACAGACGCCCGCCAAGGAGGGAAGCGAGGAGACTGCGGCGGGATGAATCATTCTTCGAAGGGTGGGATACTTCCCCGGACTCGGATGGAACGGGGGCCAACGCCGCTGCTGGGATGAGCTTTGGCGAGGTGTGTAAAGGAGACTCTTTAGCTGTGACCGCGCGTGATGGGAGAAGTCCTGGATCAGAAGTATCGTTCAGCGGGCCTCCGAGGTCTGCCGTTTCCTATGGTTCGGTAAAGCGGCCTCGAAAGGCGGATAGTAACTCTCGGAGGGTGTCCTTCGCTCGGCACCCAACCTATTCGGAAATCGACTCATCTTGGGCGGCTGAGGAGGGTGTCGTAGATAGTGACCAAAACTCGAGCGTCTCCAAACTCTCCATTTGGGACGACCTCAACAGCGACTCTGGTCCGAAAGATGAACCTTTCGTGGAACCCGAGCGGCGGCAGAAGAAGCCCAAGGTTCGTCATGGCGCTGTGATGGGCACCCAAGTCGAGAAGGCGGTATCGATATCCCCAGGGTCTCTGCATAAGTACCGCTACGACCCGAGCACAGTGGACGACATCACCCCGCATGACTCGGTCTCCAACCCAGGAGCTCGTCTCCACTTCCGCTATGCTGGGGTGTCTCGGAAGTCGGGGCGCGGTCAGGAGAAACGTCAGTCCTGGCGTAAAAAGCAGGTCCCACGTTCTGCACTACCACGTGATGGTCTTTTCACAGTCTTCCGATAATTCTCCTTCATTACCCATTTCGGAGAAGATCTCACTTTTGTGGGCCGTTGGATCGAACCCGTGGGGTTCCGTGTTGAAGTAGTTGAAATCATTGGTGCGGTTCCGGTGAATTGAGATGAACACGCTGGATCCCCCCTCACTAGTCCAATGCTGTGGGCACTGTAGTTCATCCTATTGGTGTATCGAGTCAACATCGTAGGGTCGCTGCTACCTTCGCGGGAGATGTTCTCAGAAAGATTCTCCTGAAGTCAGTGGGAAAGCTATCGTCATAGGATTCCGACGACCTTCAGGGCCAGTGCAGCGGCAGTCCTCGAAGGAGTGTACAGTCCTTCTGGCGGTTCCCTTGTTGTGCGGAACCGACAGGGGCTCTGCGTGACCATCGCATCATTGGGACTTCGAGGATCGTACGAGATCCTCTGACTCCGCCGTGACGCTAGGCGGAGTAGCTGTCGTTGTAGTCAGCTCAGTTATGTCATCGTCGTCATCCTCGTGTACTGTCTCTGAGGATGTGTGCATGAGCGGGGCCTCCGAGGAAGATATCAAGGCATGCATCATGGGTGGGCCTAGAGAACCGCGACTAACCTGTGGTTTATCTTTTCCCCTGCAGCGTTGGCTCGATCGGCCCCTGTAGACGATGAGAGTCAGTGGCTAGCGTGGTTGGAGGACCTCGCTCACCATGTTGAGGCTGCTGCAGTAGCGACAGGGGACCCTCCAACGGTTAAGGTAGACGATCCTGTGACGAGGTCGACCAGCCTTAGTCGTCGTGTTAGAGCTGGGTGGTGGCGGCCATTCAGCAGCCAGCGGCCGAGCGATCGAAGTACCGAGACGACTACGAAGTGGCCGTCTTTCGCCCTTGCATTCTCTACTCGATACACCGGGCTATCGTCAAGGCCAGGTAGTTACTTCAACCACCCTGCGACACCTCCTCGCCAGGCACTGCTTCGGCACACCTACCGAGAACTCGGACGCTTCCTCTCTGTCCGGATCGGCCACCGGTGAGCTGGTCGAGGCCTCCGACCAGAAGCTAGGGACACCTCCGAGCTACGCATGCCATCCTTTCAACGATGAAGATGATCACCTGCCGACTGCCGATGCGTCGAGGCCTTCACAGGAGTGGGACTGTCTGATGCAGATGATGCCAGAGCGGTCATCAGAAGCTGAGGAATGGTTGCCTTGGAAGGAGGCCCTCAGAGACGGCTTGAACGAGGAAGGGCAGGAGGCCGACGGATTAGCCCATGCCCCCAAGGTCCCGGTTCAAGCGAAGCAATCGCCGCCTCCCGAGTTTGTCGCGCGTAGGTGCGCAGTCTGATCAACCTGTGCGGTTTGGGTGGCCTCTGGTGCGCGGCGTGGCGTCGCATCCTCATGGACGATCTCATAACGCCAATGGTGGCCCTTGGTTGCCGGAAGGACTTCAACGTCGCCGTCCTCAGCCCACTGCTGCGGTGAGTCTTCGAGCCCCCTCCTTGTGGAGGCTCCTTCCAGGTACTTCTCGACGATCATACCGGAACTCATCGAGCCAGCCGGTGTTGCTTCCTTCTCTAGCGGCTGCGGCTCTTGGAAGGCGATGGTGTGCTGGACGATGGCTCGGCTGCGGTGTCGTGGCCCGAGCAACTCGAACGGCAGGAACATCATCATCGACCGACGGGATCAAGGAATCTTCGCCATGATCCGCGTGAGTCGAATGTCCTTCACCATAAGCAGACTATCGCCATGGTTCGGTACAGGACTACCCCTACAGTACACAAGCCCTGATAGATCTGTCCTGGTGCATCAAGTACCTCGAGGCCTGCAAGGAGAAGGGGTTTGAAGTCGGGGATAGGTGAGCCCTCGGAGAGCCCCACGACAGACAATTCATTTGATGCCTGCTTGCGAGGAGACTGTGCTAGCCTCTCCTCAGCCCGTCACTGATGGTCCAGCTCGCAGCTTCCATACAGTTGGAGTTCCATCGCCGACTGCTCATCCCGAGCGCCCACACCTCTGACGTTCTCAAGCTGTATCTGCGAACATTCAACTCGGTTAATGTTCTCCTCGGCGGCGACAGGCCCGAAGCGGCACGCAAAGTGAGGGCTACTGTAGACTTAGTCCTCACCTAGAAGAGGGCACAACGAGGATTCACCGCGAGTCGCAGAAGATCGCCTTCGCCCGTAGGAGAAACTAATAATCGTCAACTGGTTCTAGATCCTCGTGTTTGTGAGTTTGTAGCCCTCCAACGTCCATACCGGCTCAGTTGGACTCTCACTGATGTGCACATCTCCTTTCTGGGCTTCAGGGATCGTCGGTGTTGTACAGAGTCTCTCAGATCTTCGATTGGATATGCGAGCCCGTAGTGGCTTTCCTCCAAGGTCGGAGTGATACCGTTAGATGTGTGGTAGCTGCTATGCTTGAAGGAGGCTCCGAGAATGGGTGGGATGAAGACAGCAAACCGAAGGGAGTATTTACCAGGGCCAGCTACGACATGATCTTCCTCAATTCACGACGGGGCGGGTTCTCTGCTGTAAACAGTCTAGCGACCTCAGTCCCGTGTGAATCCTCCTGAGGGTCGCTCTTGGATGTTCTCCTTAGTGGAAGTATTGCAGTCGTAGGAGGCGTCTGCGATTCAGTATATTGTTGGTCTGCAGGTGACCACGGTCCCGGTGTACCCGTGGCGCGGCTGAAGCGGTACAGTGCATCAGGCGAGTGGCTCGAGCTCTACAACTTCGAGACACCGGTCATGCCCGCCGCCGCCCAGCACGGCTCGGTACGGCTATCCTCTCCTCCACTGGTCTCGGCTGCGGGAGGAAGATTCATACAAGTGTGGGATGAAAGGTGACCATCACGACGTCGAATTCCGCGGTTTCGTCGTACCTCTGCGAAGTTCCGATCTTTGTGGCTTCAGTGGTCGAGTAAGGTCCTCTCTGGACACCTGTTGGTCTGCTAGATTCCCTCCAGCGTCGCAGCGTGGGAAGAGAGAGTCGACCGAAGCTCAGATGCTACCCCTGCTTGTCGTTGGTGTCTATGGTTCCGAGGACATCTTCATCAGAGAGTAGGCCGTAGCCGGTTCGATCCTCCTCCCTCCGTCATTGTGTCAGTTGAGTGTTACGTCTCTTCTTGAGTGGTTCCAGTTGCCCTCCTGCCGTGTCCCTCCACCAGGTACCGTGAGCTCATGTGCCAGCGTCTACTTGGCGTATCTTACGCATCGAACCCGCAGGCCGAGTCCACACGGGATGCGAACAATCTGATCACGTTAAAAGAAGAAGTTCGGGAAGGACGCTCTACAGCCTTGTGATGTGAGTGGAAAACGGCTCCTCGCCTAACGCACCCACGACTGTTCACGGTGTTGATCATCATGTACAACTCTTGAATGACGCAATGCCGTTGGGCTGGAACGTTGTGATGCACTCGTAAGAGGCCTCTGTTCCCTCGTACAACGAATATGATGTCTTCGTATTCTGGACCGCTGGACAGTTGAACGCTCTCTCATGGCTCAGGTTATTCTTCACGACGTTGAGAACTCGAAGAAGGTGAGTACGCATGTCCTTCGAAGACTCACAGGCCACCACCGAGATATACCAGAGATCTCAGCCTTGATAGTAGCCCCCCCGCACTCCTCCCCACTTCCATGGCCGGTGCCCCAGGTGTCAAGGCACTTCTGGCCCTCCAGCGCCGGACGTGCTCGTATAGGGGACATACGCCACTACCATCAGCAGTACGATCAGCTCAGATTGCAGCCTTGTATAGTCGAGGAGGTAAGCCAGTTTAAGAATTTGGCGGCAGTGAATACGGCAAGTGGAAGCTATGAGGCAGCACAGACACGGGCCCAACTCACCCTCAGATGCTTTCGCGGTTCTCGATAGAATATGAGCTCACGTGTGGCCAGCGGGAGCTCATGTGGCTCCGCACAGAGGGCTACGCTGTAGTGGACATCACCATCAATGGAACGACAAATGAGGTCGGTCTACTTCATTGAGAGCCGGAGCCTCATTTTCATGAGTACCGACCGACTCTCTCTCGTGGTACTTTTCGTCTCGCGCAGGTGACATGCCCATTGCTGGCCCTCACAGTCCTTGCGGTCTTCGAAGACGATTCAGAACCCGCTTGGACATTCACCAGAGAGAATATTCTACAGCTTGTGGGAGGGGGGATGGACGAAGATGCGGTGAGCTCTCAACGCCCGATCAGTTTGATTACGTGCGACTAGTTAGATCGTGTGATCAGTGTGATTAGTTTATTCCTCAGGTGAATTACGCTATACGGTTTTGGACCAGTCGGCATGTTTTGATTGAAAACCCTAACGGCACGATTTCTGTGAACGAATGAGCGCCATCAGTGCGTGGTCTTGTGTTCAAAAGTTGAGCCGTCGCATCTCCATCCGCACGGGGAACCGATCCTTCGTGCCCCTCAACCCTTCAGCTCACTTCGCAACACAACGCATCCAGAGGGCTAACATCAACAGCACATGTGCATGGGGGAGTCAACATCACGCTACAAAATAATGACTCAACAGCGAACAGTTGTCGAGCTGTCAAATTAGGGGAACGAAATACGAGAGGGCGGCCGCTAGGGGGATACTTGTCTGATAGATGATCATTAAACCTTGCTGGAAGATGCCCGACAGATGGAGTCGAAAACTACGAAGTCCTCTTCAGGGTGGAATGGCATCTCTTGCTGCCATTCTTATTCAGGAACACCAGCTTCAATTGCTTTGGTTCCTTTGGGCAGATCCGAATTGTATCGAATGAAATCGATAGTATTTTATCATCAAATTTCACCTCCGACGAAGTAATGCGTTGCTTGAAGTCGAGGAGCATGGGGCGCAGGCAGCCCACCTGCTGGACTCTGTGGTCTTCCACCCACTCGAGTCCAGACAGGATTACATCTTTTCTGATTCCGTCGTTTAGCTGGACAAAGCCATGTCTGGTGCCGCTCTTCGCATCAGTTGCGATGTTGACGCGAGCAAACGCAGCTGGAACTCTTACAACATAGAATCCGTCAGCAATGTCGTTGGATGATTCTGCGGCCGCAGCTGACTCGGATCTTCTGCGCGCCAGCCTTGGACGCTTAGCGGGGCTGTTCCCGCCAGGGACCTTCGCGATGGTCTTTCTCTTCAGGCTCGATGGACGCTCTTCGCATTGATCGGCCCTTTTCGGCAGTCCCGGTATGGCTAGAGCCTCGACGCGCGGCTCAAAACTCCCTTTCCCCAGAGCAAAATAATGAGTGCACAGCATAACCCGGTCACGCTCTCCAATGGGCCACAAACATGCCGTCACTTCACTACCCTGACGGTCCTCACACAAAACGAGATCCGGAAAAGACTTCTTGGGAACCGGCCCCAGCCTAGAGCGAAGCCTCTTGAGGAATCCATAAGATTCGCTCTCAGAGGTCTGTACGAGATTATAACATTTCTCTACAATCTTGCCTGTAAGGAAGTTCTTGCCTTTAGGGAACAGTACACGAGACCCATACGGCGCGAGTAGATCAGCCTTAGTCATAGTCTCCACCCAGTCCTGGCCCTTCGCTGTGACCATTGCTTTCGACCCTTCCTTGCATTGCAGAATGACCACTTCAAAGAAGGCTAGATCGCGAAGAGTCTCACTCAAAGAGCGAAGAGCGAAGACTCGTCCGTCGTCGATCGTAGTAGCTCGATAGATACCCGGAAGAAGTCGCGATTCCACAACGGGTTCCGTATCCACCGGCGCATTTCGACCAACCGCGCCATCTGCAGTGGAAGCCAGCAGACCCACGATGACGAATAGCCTCCTCCTCACAGTATGCATGACGAGAACAAGTGAAACGATGAGATGAAGAATGGAACTCGTTTAATTACACTCTCTTCGTGCGTCTCGTCGCGTCGACGTAAAAGCGCGCGCCATTATGATCGATGCTAGGACTGGCTTGGCGAGCGCATCTCCGTGGGAAATGATCATCCGGTGCGGGGTAGCGAACGACGGGAGTGGAACCATTGCACGATGACCACTGAAGACGGAGGATCTGCTGAAACAGCTCATAGGAGCCTCCTGAGCAAGGCGCAAGGAGCAGCTAAGTGCTTCTGGGCGACTTGGGCCTGACGAGCCGTCACTGCTTCTGCTCTTGACGTCCTTGCGATTGAATTTCCGGTACTCAATGAACGTGTGAAAGGAATACCGTGCACCCTGAACGTGGCGCGAAGTCCTGGTTGTTGATGTCAGACGAGCGCTGGCCGCAAGAAATTTACGTCGGACTGAGGACGCCCGGATGCATCTCCAGAACTTCCGTGACAGACTGTACATGGAGAATAGAATGATCTCCCACGGCAAGGTTGAGATCGGGTAACGGCAAACCTCCATGCCATGACCCAGCTGACTGCGGCATCCATCGTTCGCGCCAGGTTCATGCTCTTCTGCCTCTTTTACGTTATCACCATATACCTCAACTTCAAGTGGCCTGTGCCTGTCGACATCAGTAGCGACTTGCTGGCAGGAATTAAGACTACGAAAACATTCGACTCTATGTTAGAGCTGATCCAAGTAGGGAGCACCGTGCCTTGGGTGTAGGCTCGGTCAGGCTGTGGTTGCCCCTCAGTCTGAGCCACAACGCCTGAAGCCCTTTGAGCTTTTCGGACAAGACCGTGCCACTGTCACCGTTACATCACATCCCAACAGCACCGATGGGCCCGACGTGCACGTTAAGGCGATGAAGCCTCTGAAACGTCCAGTGAGACCGTAGGGACGCGACCCCGGCCATAGCTGCTTGGACGCAGGTCCTGGCGTTATTGCCCATGATTGTCATACACAGAGGGAAAGCACTAGACCGCTGCGGCCCATCTACCGCTCGAGAGCTCTCGCAGCGGTTTCCCACGTAAATGGCGAGCAGCACCGAGTCCATCTGCGGGAACGGGCCATCGTAGGTACATGAAGTGCAGGCTCTTCTTGGCTGGCCATTCCGGGGTGAATTCAACGAACTCTGACGGGGCCTCTAATGTGTCGCGAGATAACTGTGCAGTAGACGGAAATCTCCCTCGGGTCTTGCAGAACTGCGTCGGCAGCGATTCTGCTGATGAGGCACCTCGCGAGTGAGTGCGACAAACGACAACTGGATGACCTAGGTCGACAACGATGCTTTCCCCCGCAGCAGAAGTCATGCCTTCGCCGAGTTCATTCCGTAAACGACGTCTCCTAGTACGGCAGTGTCGCATCTGTCTCAGGGTGAGTGAACAGTTCTCTAACCATTTCTGGGTGAAGATGAAGCACTTCGCTAGCCCCTGGCCATGGGAGCACTCCGAGAGGTATGTGGACGTCTTCCCTTACGCCCCGCCAGGTGGGATACTCCGACCACAGCGATCAGCGTCGTCCTTCGTCTCCATAGTCAGACCAGATCCCGACCATAGCCTCCAACTTTATTAACCATGATCTTGTCGCCCATTCCGTCACGCGAGTTGAGATAAGACGGGTCTTCTACTATCATCGCGATGATCCAAACCATGGGGTGCGGCACCGCCGTTCAAGCCCTTGCTCACATCGCGACCCCGGACTTCAGATAGTCTTTGTTTACGTGGAGACGTCGTTTGAAGTGCGTGACACGAATTATGTGTACCCTCGCTATCAAGCTGAGACTGTGGAAAACATGAAAGCCGTTCCAGTCACACTTCTGCTGGCCGTCCTCTTCGCTGCTATTGACGGTGGCGTCCAGGTGAGACGCGTCTTTGCTGGTGGCCTATGCTTGATGTCAGCAAAGACCGATCTAGCTAGGTGATTATGATATTATCGAACATTCGACGAGAGCGAGGTCGACGCTTGATGCGCGAGCTCAACCAGTTGGCCAAACTGTCAGGCTCAGTTGGTCACGTCTACAGTTACGGCGTGAGTAGCATGCTCCGGCGTCTATTATGAACCCACAAGAACTTCCATCCTGGAAACGCGTGTTCCTCAGAACCTAGCCAGCGACGTAACCATCATGGCCCTGGGAATTTTTCGCCTGGTCGTTGTAGCCAATGATTGGATGGAGCGCAGCGTCTCCGACCTCCTGCTGAACGATGGTAGCCTTTGGGAGGCGATTATTATGTCATTGCAATGTTCGTGTCTCCCAGACATAAGGACGCTACGGCCTTTTCTGCGCAGATTTGGATCCGCTCACAGATGCCGGCGTTCGCAGTTACGTCGATAAGTACGACAAGATGCGTGAGACGATCTATTGGATCAGGCTGGTGACCTCCTGCTTTCCAAGCGTCGTAGCGCCAAGTCGCTCAGTATAGGTTCGCCGTGTCGGAGATTGTGCTCTTCATGGTTATCATCTTCCGTCTCGTCAAGTTCCCGGCGGGCCACCCGAAAGTCGCCGCTCTCATTCGTACCAGTTCCTCCACGCTCAACTCAGTTGTCCTCCGGTTTCCATACAGGCACCATATCGCTCGCCCGAGATGAGCTCGTACACTTTTTCCTTCTCTTTTTCTCATTCCAAGCCGCCCTCTTAGTAGCCGCGC